>JAJAGP010002202.1:0-129149 GCA_025084515.1 Ancistrus triradiatus
CATTTACCAGTGTCTTAAAATATGATTCTGTATCTTGCACATTTCTCCCCACATTATTACCCTGTAATGTTTAGTAAACATAAGTAGAAGTAGATCATGTTAATGTGGCAATATAAGATACAAGATGAAACGCGGTTGACTATGACTTCATTTTCAGTAAGGAAGAGCCCTCATACACTCTTCTTTCTTATGCCAACACAAGGGTTCATGCCCTTATTGTACTGTACTGGGTACATGGGGGTTATTAAAGTATCTGTTAACTTCCAATATAAATATTGTTCAGCAAAAAATGTTTCATACAGAAACAGGCATTAAATATGTGAGGAGCTTAAAGGCATTACTGAATTCCAAAAATCCCATTCCCCATGCATGTGTCTTGTTTCTCACCTGGTTTAATTCTGCCCGTTGGATTTTAAACCCCAGGAGAAGAAAGCAATGGCTTGCATAGCTGGGAACCAAGGAACACATAGAAAGACCTACCAAATTTGACAGCAAACTAATTTTTTATGCTTTCCAAATTATTTAGGTTGCCATAACATTGTACCATGTCGTTCCAGCACATTTTAACCCATGGAGACCAGACTGGAACAAGATGGGGTTAAGAAGCTCTTAAAACTCTTTACAAGGTCAATATAGTGTTTTCGACATTTCATTTAAATGCCTGATGCTTCTTCTTTCTATACGGTTTTTCTATTTGTTTATACAGTGGTACCTTGGTTCTTGACCACCTGTTCCATAGACTGCAGTTACCATTAGCAGCTAGCGCAATGAGTACACCAATAGAGTAAGTGTTTTGTTTTTACTTTTCACTTTTAATCCATTACTTACTAAATTACATGAGATTTTTCAACACTTTTTTTAACAAAATAAGCTTTGTGTTAATGATTTTGCTCTGAAATGGATTCATTCAATTTGCATTATTCCTCACGGGAAAAATTTGCTCGGCACTCGTCCTTTTTGGTTTCTCAAGAAGACTTTTAGAACAAATTATTGACGAGAACCACTGTATTCATATTAACCGGGCGTATAGCACAGATACCATACTACCAGATACCATATTCACATTTGCACATGTGAGGACAAGATAAAGAACCGTGTAAAATTAACATATTTATATTTTATGATTTCCTGTGACACCATGGAGAGGTTTGATACAGAAACATCCAACTGAATTAGCTGCCACAGAATCCACATTTCTAGCAAGTTCTCAGCTTGTTAGCGATAGCACTGTGTTCCCACCAGCTAGATCTAATCTGCACCAAGCTGATATCGAAACACACCTATTTAAATATGAAGTTTAGTTTGAAGACTATTGCAGAACATGGTTCTCAACTACTTCCTTTGAGTCTTTGAGGAACATTGTTTTTAAACATTACAATAGTTTTCTCACGCATCTGTTGACAAACTGGAGATTCCCTGACCATCTTTGCTCCTCATAGGCTCAGCTTTTCGTGGATGCTGCTTTTGTACCAAATCATGATTATAATTACCTGTTGGCATCACCTGTTTGAAATCACATCATTATTTTGTTTTTTACCTATTTACTAGCAGGAAATTGACTTGTCCAAACTTGTTTTGGAATGTGTCGCAGGCCTGAAATGTAGGACTGGATGATTATTAACAAAGGAAATGAAGATGACCAGAAAAACAAAAGAAATATCTTGAGTTCAAGTCAAGTCAAGTCAAGTCAGATCTATTTATATAGCGCTTTTTACAATGGAGCATTGTCTCAAAGCAACTTTACAAGTTTAGATTATCTCCTAATATCTACGTCCAATCCCAAATTCATACTGTCTGCAATGAAATAAAAGTAAATAAATGTAAGGAACACTGTCTTTTTGTTTTACTTGTGGTTGTCCCTCTCTTTTTTTTTTGTCCATTGCTTTCTCGCGTTGTCAAATCCGGGTACATATGCGCTTGCTTTAGTAGCAGAAGCCATATTATTGACTTCAGGAGAGTCACTTAATTGATATTTATAAATATTATTGTGTCTGCCTATGTGTAATATCACGACAAAAATACATTGAAATGTGTCACTTCTTTAAGATAAAACAAATCCTGAAAATAAAAGGGAAGGCACCTTTAATATTTTACAATCTGTCCCCGTGGCCTTTAAACCACATATTTTTGGCCTGCCCACGCCCAGATCTGCTACTGTGTACGTGTCACTGTTGATTATCTTTTCTCTGATATTAATAGGCACATAAGCTCACAACACCAACACACTGCGAATGTCATGCGACGCACACATCAGCTTCTTATCGGGTCTTGTGCAAGTCTGACAGATAAATCCGGTTGTTCAGCAACAATAAGCAACAAGTGATATGCTAACGGACATGCGGTCGTTGCAGACATGCCTACATGTCTGCCTTATGTACAAAGGTGCAGCATGACCTCTTAACCCGCATCGTGCTGTGTGTGTGTATGTGCCTTTACATACGTATAGGATGTGTATATAACACATGAGTGCTTGAATATAGTGTACATGTGTTGCTTAAGCCATGTGTGACACACGACCCTCCTAACCTTGACACTCTGTTTGAAAGACATGTTTGGGCCTTTTATCAAGCGTACTGTTTATGGTAGATACGCTATGCTACGCTAATCCCCTTTTGGCTGATTAGCTTAATCACATTTCAACATTACCACATCACTAATCGTATCTTTCTACATAGGTAAATAGGTGTCTGGTATGAAAAATGAAGAATGATGCAATACAAAATGATTTAACTGTGGTCAGGAATCACGCCACCCAAGCACCCAATTGTCATCACAAATATTATACATACAGTCAACCCTATATACTGGCTATATACTGCCATCCTTCTATATAAGGAGGAGACTGGTGACTGGTTGAAATATGAATGTGACAGACCGTAACGACCAACATGGCGACTGTAGCGCATAGTAGTAAACGTGTAGGAGAGTTTGGTGGCAAGTCTTGGCCCCTTTGTAGTGGCGGGATGTGCATTCACAGTAGCCAGAATAACCTTAGAAAATGGTATTGTTCTGTGTTATTTTAACCCAACAATAAGATATGTAATAAGAACTGAGGGCAAACCAAAACAGCACATTCAGTGCAAGAGTGTTTATTTAGTGAACATGTGGAAAGACTGGATAAAAACATCTTCTTCAAAAAACATTATTTGCAGAATATGTATATAAGGTGAGCGAGCAACATTTTCCCTCAAAGACAGAACGTTGGCAGAAACTAGCAACCAACCATACCTCACCTAACAAAAATGAAAATGAGCCCTTAAATAGGCTCTGTTAGTCTACCCAAACCAGCATCTACCAATCGTTCTCCTGTGCAGGGGGACATAGTTGTTACCAGACACAATACTTGCAAACATAAATACAGAAATAAAGACAGAATATAAAATGACTCATTCATAATGGACACTTGAAACATTAGCTAAAATACACATGATGAACAAGATCATATGGTACTGGACTATGGACCAGAAGGTCTAGGGTTCAAAGCCCACCTCTGCCAAGTTGCCACTGTTGGGTCCTTAAGCAAGGCCCTTAACCCACAATTGCTTGGATTGTGAGGTTGCATCAATTGTAAGTCGCTCTGGATAAGGGCGTCTGCTAAATGCTGTAAATGTAAATCATAATACATTAAATAATATTTGACTGAACCGACTCCAAATGGACTCTATTGTTATTTAAGGACAGCTAAAGCTCAGTTCAGGTCCTTTCCCAGACAAGGAATGTGACATGAAGCCCATGTAAGTATTTTAACTAGTTTGCTTGTTCTGGCACACCACTGATTACCTGGATCAATAGCAGCAAAACTGCCCCAAGGTTTGAAAACGTCCGTCAGTATCAGGTGCTTTTCAGTATATTCAGTACTTTCTTCAACAAGCATAATGATGAGGTGCATAACCAAAAAGTTAAAATCTTTGGTTTGATACCAGGGCGGAGCAGTGGTTAGCACTGTTACCTCATAGCTCTGAGATCCCTGGTTCGATTCTGATCTGGGACACTCCACCTGTGTCCTGCCCGTGTTTGTGTGAGTTCACTCCGGGTACTCCGGTTTTCTCAAACAGTCCAAAAACATGCATTAGGTTAACTGATTACACTAACTGGCCCAGTGTGAGTGTGTATGACTGGCTGTGCTATAACCTTGTGCTGGTCATGAAATGGCCACTCCAGCTGATATGATGTTAATTAAAGAAAATTTCCATTTCCTCTAAATTGTAGACAGCCAGCCTTACCTTTCTTGCACAATCATAAGGTATAAATACTCCCAGACATCGTATCTTACAGTATACCCTATGTCTATGCCACAACTAAGTGTTCCTGCTATACCAAGTCATTCCATAGCCTTAATTATCTCATTCCCACGCCTTAATGATCTCGTTCCCACACCTTCATAAGTTGCCACCAAATAGGGCGGAATTGTCTCCAAATTCATCTTTGGTTGGTGTTTCACCACAACAGAAGCGATGTTCTGCTCTATCCTCTTTTTCATTTGTAGTTCTTAACGTCTTCTGCAGCGTTTGTAATTGCAGCATAGATATTTAGGCCACCTTGGAGAATAAGTCTGGCCTTTTAGGACAGGACAGTGTCCATCTCACTTGGTAGTGTGCTGGTGTCATTTCATGATAGTCTTGGAAGGTTTAGTTAAGGGCTGACTAAATACACAAGTTTTCATAATTAAAACAGGACGGAGACAGACGTAAGTGCAAGTGGTGCTTTATTAATGGCAACAAGGTGCAAAAGCAAGTGTGGACAAGCATGGAAGCAACAGATAAGATATAGACTACAGTGAAAACAGACAGTGGCTAAGTGGCTACACTAACAATAACGAGACACAGACAAAGCACAGGATTAAACTCATGATAACAAACACAATAGACCACATCTAGACACTAAAGCAAACATAGGAAGAATGAAATACATAGAAAGAATGAGAATGCATGAATACATAAACACACAGTGCAGGAAGCTAAAAACAGAGTACAGCGGGACAGGAGACAGGGGGTACACAAGACAGGAACAGGAACAGACAAACTGTGAACAGGAGCAAGCAGAGCCAGAACCAGGAACAAAATGGCAGTGTGAATGAAGCCAAGGCCCAACAAAGAGAAGAAAAGTTCATGGAGGGTTCAAATAGAGGAAGCATAACAGGCTGTAATTAAGCAGAACCCTGTGGAAGGGGAAAAGGGTCAGAAGGAAGCCATGTTGAATGATGTAGGATGATCTTGACACTAGTTCATTAACCATTGAGGCACCAATGGAAGCACCTGTCTTCTGTCTTCCAAAAAAGCTTCTGGAAGGTGGCACTTCAAATTTTCAAATGTGAAAACCCCAAGATTGTGCAGTTCTGAAACTGTGATCTATAGGTTCCTCTTCCGGCTTTGTACATGGGGCAGAATGCTCATGTGCCTTCCTCTTAGCAAACGTTTAACTTTTCTGTTTGTTTTCATCACTCTGCTCGTAATTAATGGTAATTTCAACTGACTTTTATTAGCTGTGAATAATCTTCAGTCTCATTTGAGTGGACAGCTCTTTGGTCCTACCCATGTTGAAATAAAACCAATGACATTTTATGTTATTTTGTTTTACATATTTACCTATTTATACCACAGGGAAACAGAAAATGGTCATAAATAACATATCTATGAGTTATACATATGGGTCTCTCGTTACCTTATCACTAATAATATCTTCGTAAATAGCTAATTGAGAGTCAAGTCAAGTCAGATTTATTTATATAGCTCTTTTTACAACGGAGAATTGTCTGAAAACAGCTTTACAATTTTAGATCTTCTAATATTTAGGACCATTCCCAAATTGGGCAAGCCTAGGGCGACAGTGGCAAGGAAAAACACCCTAAACATTATAAGGAAGAAACCTTGTGAGGACCAAGACTCAAAAAGGGACCCCTCCTCCTTGGGTGGCCTAGATGATTCATGTAAGAATTAAACTAATTTATCTAGTCAAATAACTCTGTAGTAATAGTTCAAAAACAAAAGTAAATAAAAATATTGAATAAATTAACGTAAAAATACATGCATAGTCATTTAGTCTGATACACAGAGCCACTGCAGGATCCCATGTCCTCGGCAGGAAAGTCCTTGGTGGCGTGGCACGTCATTCCCAGCCACCCGAAGGGGGGAGGGAGTTACTGCCCTCTGGCATGGCATGGTGGGGCTAGAGCTGATGACGGAAACAACTTGATTGGAGCTGAAGCGGAGGAACATCTTAGTGTGTGGGGCTGGGACTGGTAACGGAACACAGGCTCGGAGAGAAAAGGGAAAATGTAGTTAGTTACTATTATGAGCACAGAGTCTATTAACAACCACTGATGCCATGTGTAGAAAGAGGAGAACCAGAAGGTAACACAGCCAAGAGGGATCACATGAGACAGCAGCAACCCACCTCCCCAGCAACCAACAAACCTGAGGTATCACAGTTCAGAGGCAAGAGGCAAGAATGTATGAGTGAATGAAGAATACTTAATGAAGAATTAAGAAGTTAATACAACAAAATGTTCTTTCTTCAGTTGATCAAATCTGCTATTTTTCAAATGATGAGTGAGTGATGATGACTTTAAATCTGCCTTTAAGTTGTTCAACATGTGGTTTCACTTTTTAAAGCCAATAAAAGCCAATAAGCTAGATGTAATAATTCTAGATGTAGAGACGATATGTCTAGACCTGACATGCAACACGAATCATTCTCGATTAAGCAGTGACAGTAACATGGTACTGACAAGGTTGTGTGTGTGTATGGTGCTTGAATAAGTGTACGAGGCACTGCAGGGCTCCTGAATTTTTCCATTGATGGAAGGAATACAAAATAGCTGAAACACCAATAGATGAGTTACAGTTAGTTATGAGAGTCTTACATAGGAATCTATAAAGTAGGGGTACCTAAAATATGGACAATAAGTATATGTACAGTAGGGTGCTGGAACAAATAAACAACAAGAACTGAGGTATGCTCTCATATAGGCTCTGGACTCCTGCGACCCTGATGTGTCGCGAGCACAAAAAAGCATGAAAAAAGCGAAAAAATAAACACTACTGCTTGTCTGGCTCCTCTGTGCCGGCCCTATACAAAACACATTAACAGCACTGACTGAGAACACTTCTCTAAAAGGACAGCACCTGGGTCACGCTTGCCGACAGGGAGCAGACCGGCGACACACATCAGGTTGATCTGTTGTGCAACAGGTATGAGTGAGCTACGTGTCTGGGGGAACACAGGCACATTCCAGAGGATGTCCATATCGCATGACTTCTCATCTCGTCCATCATGTCCGCCCGCAGGGACACCCTTTTATAGCTTGGGTGTGCAGGAATGTAAGGGTTTTCACTTGTTTTCACTTTTCTGTGTGTAAAATATGCCAGTGCTCCTCAGGATTAAACCTGAGGATTTTTTTGAGCAGTACTCTCAGTCAATTCTGTTAATGTGTTTAACAGGGCCAGTGCAACGCACATCGTGTTCTCTCTTATAAAAAAAAAAAAAGACTCATAAAAGGCTGCCGGTGCTTTCATTATGACGATGAATGGAGCGCACCTTTATGAGAGCGAAGAACCGAGCAGCAGCCAATTAATCTGAGCTAATTCTATCAGGAATTGTGCTGGCCACAGAAACGAGGTAGTGTAACAGTGATAAAGTGCGAGCAGGACTTTGTGACGCCAAGATTTATCCATTCCCCGAACCGATTAGGGGCCTCAACAAAACCCACATTAAGAGTGGAAATAGGAAAATGATTCGTCATTATAACACAGAGCCCTCGCAGTCATCAGATTTATGAGCTATGCTAAAAAGCTTTTGTGCTGGAGGATTGCAAGATGGTGAGATCCAGTTGTCGGGGCAGACCGGTCCTGACCAGGTGTTAATCATACAGGCATGTAGGTGAGCTACGTGTCTGGGGAAACACGCACATAAATTAGGCTGGGTTCCTACGTCATGCTCAGCGATCCTCATCTCCACCGCCCGCAGTACTGCCAGTACGGCCTGCTATTTTCAGCAGCAGGTCTTATCCTTCGTTTGTTATCATATAACACAGTCTGTTCTGCACACCTGACTAGTTGAATTTCGCCCACCTTGGCATTGGAGGCTTCTTTGGCAATCCTCAAGAAGCCATATTCAAAGCAAAAGCTCCATTTTAGCAGCTACTGCCCTGATGGAAATAAATATTATTTGTTTTTCTGTTCAACAAAACAATTTAATTGTCTTTCTTGGGGCTGAAAGTTATATGGTCCATTGGCATGTCTTAATTCAGGTTATTTGTACTGTGAAATGAAAGTCCTCCCATGTACTGAAGATCTCCTATGAATGTTGTCTTTACAGAAGCACAAGCTGGAACTAATCAGGGTAGAAAAAGCTGAAGGACCAGAAATGCAACTGCACAATAGTAGTAGATTTGCAGTTTGATGCCTTAGAGATTCAAGCTTGCGGACATGGAGGAGGACAGAGACAGGCATCAGTCAAGTGTTGGTGATATACAATATTAGACAACTTAGTGGATACACAGGCAAGACCCAGATAAGATATAGGACTGAGTGCAAAGAGACAGAGGCTAACAGGCTAGGCTAACGCTAACAGACAGAGGCTAACACAAAGAATCAAAGGCCAACAGGCTGGTCTAACACACACAGACAGAGGCTAACAGGCTGGGCCAATACATATACTGAGGATAACATACTAAACGAACGCGAACAGACAGAGACTGACAGGATGGGCTAATACAACCAGACAAAGGCTAACAGACTGGGCTAAAACAACCAGACAAGGGGTAACAAATAGACAGAGGGTAACAGGTTGGGCTAATACAAATATATAGAGGATAGCATACTAAACAAACGCAAACAGACAGAGCCTAACAGACTGGGCTAACACAAATAGACAGAGGATAACATACTACGCAAATGCAAACAGACAGAGACTGACAGGATGGGCTAACACAACCAGACAAAGGCTAACAGACTGGGCTAAAACAACCAGACAAGGGGTAACAAATAGACAGAGGGTAACAGGCTGGGCTAACACACATAGACAGAGACTAACAAGCTGGGCTAACACAAATAGACAGAAGCTAACAGACTGGGCTAACACACAATGACAGAGACTAACAAGCTGGGCTAGCACAAATAGAGGCTAACAGACTGGGCTAACACACAGAGACTAACAGACTGGGCTAACACAAACAGACAGAGGCTAACAGGCTCAGCTAACTCAAATAGATAGAGGATAACATACTAAGTGAACACTAACAGACTGGGCTAAAACAAACAGACAGAGACTAACAAGCTGGGCTAACACAAATAGAGGCTAACAGACTGGGCTAACACAAATAGACAGAGGCTAATGGACTGGGCTAATACAACCAGCCAGAGACTAAGAAGCTGGGCTAACACAAATAGAGCCTAACAGACTGGGCTAACACAAATAGACAGAGGCTAACAGATTGGGCTAACACAAACAGACAAAGGCTAACAGGCTGGACTAACACAAATTTATAGATGATAACATACTAAGCGAACGCAAACAGACAGAGGCTAACAGGCTGGGCTAATATAACCAGACAGTGGCTAACATGCTGGGCTAGCACACTAAGTGAACACTAACAAACGGGGCTGATACAACCAGACAGAGGCTAACAGACTGGGCTAACACAAACAGACAAAGGCTATCAGGCTGGGCTAACACAAATTTATAGAGTATAACATACTAAGTGAATGCAAACAGACAGAGGCTAACAGGCTGGGCTAACACAAATAGACAGAGGCTAACAGACTGGGTTAATATAACCAGACAGAGGCTAACAGGCTGGGCTAACACAAATATATGGAAGAAATATATAGAGAACATACTAAGCGAACACTAACAGACTGGGCTAAAACAAACAGACAGAGGCTGACACTTCATTACATTCATACATAAGTATGGTTTCAAGTCACTTATAACCTGACCATTTAAAAAACTTTTTCACAGTCCATTCTCTGCATTAATGTATTCTCCTTCATCACAGTATTCTTGCTACAGCAACTGAAGCCATGGTGGAAAATGGGCATCTGTACACAGCCGCTTTCTTAAAATGAATCTCATTCAGATGCAGGTCATTGCACTGCCCTTGGGTAGAAATGCATGTTAAAGTATTCATGTTTGATTTTCCACATTTCTGGGTTCTGCGACTTTTGCTAGGGATACCGAGCACAAGTGAACCCACCTAGTTAAAGGCTGGAGACCCAACTCTGCCTCACAAAATGCACACAACATGAGCTAAAGGTTTAAGAGGAATTTATTGAACCAATAATTGATAACAGAAAAAGGAGTGAGAGTGAAGGAACCCAGACAGAGGCAGTGGCAGCCAGAGGACGAACGCCACAAAAATGAACAAAAGAACACAGGGCTCAACTAAAAGGGGTACCAAGCCAGAATCCCAACAGCTTGCACAATCTGTTTTAGCCACAGCCTTACGAGTCAGACTGTAGTGTTGAAGATGTATTACCAGTACAGAGGTTGTTGAAAAACTGGAAGATCACTGATGCACTTCCTGCTGATTACAGACCTGTGTGTACAAACCTGTGAGATAAAACAACCTTCATCTTTGTTGAATGGTGTTTTGTTTTTTTATTGAACCAAAACTGAGCACATTAAGCTTCACTTTGGGTCATTATGACCTGAACAGCAGGTTCATGCTTAGGGGGCCCAGTATAACCTTGGAAAAATTCTTTTGTAGAGCTTTCCAACAGGGCTGTGCACGCTCCAGTGACTTCTTAACTAAATGCACACTTAATCGTCAATCCTCATACACTGAAAGTAAAGAGTTATTGCAGCACTGGAGCCCAGTTCCAGTACCAATCAGTGCTTAAAAAATGGGAGCTTGTGGATTCAAAGGACTGAGAGGTTGTGTAGCTACGTTTAAATAGCTTCGTAAGCAGCTTTCTACCTCAAATGGCATTAAATTGCTCTGGAAATGCCATAAAGCTCATTTCACAAGGAAATGCAAGGTAAAGTTAATCTTACCCAGACACGTATAAAAATTTGACTGTGCAGACCGAGCCCCCAGACCTCATAGGATGGTAATGATGAAATAGCCAAATGAATGTGACACAACGTTTTAAGTAGTAAAGTAGTAAAAAATGTAAGCAGTAGACAAACCTTTGCCATATACCAAGTTATTGATAATTAAAATCACATAATGACATTAATCCTAAAAGGACAGAATAAGGAGTGGCCGGATGATTTTTGTAATTTTTTAATGGCGTGTTTGCACCTGTATTCATACCTGAATAAAACAGCTTTAACAGAACTTGGGTGGTGCAGCAATCTATTTCTATGAGACCATTTCAATGAGATGTTAACAAAGCTACTGGACCTGTCTGGTATTTTTTAAGCTTTTAATTCTGTAAAAAGAAACCGAATAGCTCGTATTTCTTGGGTGAAACTAACAATACCAATATATTCTCATTAACAAAAAAAATATGGTAATGATGATATATGTAAGTAAGTACAATATTAGAGCAAAAGGATATGTTTATTGGGGAAAACTGTACAATTGAAAGGAGGCTCTTGCACCCTGTTAGGCCGCCTCTAGCCTGGATACAAGATGATACACACAGGTTCCATATGGTATCCTGCGGCACATTTGCCCACAGAAGTTGGCCTGTAGATTCTGCACACTTGTTGGTTGCAGCTTTTCCCATAAATGCTTGATTGGCGATAAATTTGGCAACCAGGCAAGCCAAGGAAGTGTTACAATCTGGCAGAGACATTTCTGTGAAACCCTTGCTGTGTGTGGGCGAGCATTATCCTGCCAAAAAAGCCAGTTTGAAGCCCTGCCATGAGAGACACATATCACTGAGTTGTTAGTGTCCCTTGTATCACTATTAAGGGTGACTGACTATCGTATGTGATGGGTCCCCAGATCATCACACCAGCAGTTGGGGCAGTGTGTCGCTTCACAGCAAAAGTAAGACTAAAGCGCTAACTACGAGGCCTCCATACTCGAACCCAACCATTTTCAGATCCCAAACAGAACCTGGATTCATTGCTAAAGACGATACGGTTCCAGTCCAGGTTTGTCATTCACGACATCACTGCAAACGAAGGCGACTATGGCTGGCTGTCAGTGGCAGGACACATAGCGCCATGACAACAAATTTCCTTCTCTAAACGCTCCCGGAAATGGTCCGGGCAGAGACAGGGGTGTGTAGTGAAGGTGCCAAATGTGTCTGGATGGTGGACAATGAAACTGTGGAAGCTGCTCGTGCTTATTAGTAAATCAAACAATTCTCTCTACTGGTGGTCTGTCTGGACTCCTGAGCCTGTCAGCTATGAGTACGTGCCCTCCTAACTCTAGCCCACAACGGTCTAGATGGCAGGCAATTCATCAAAACGTCTATCCTGCTTCTCTCAGTCCAAAGATGTGCCCCATCTCAAAGAATCTCAACTGGGCAAAATAGTTTCGAGTGCATTGTAGAGGGATGTCTAACAATCACTTAGAAGTACACTACCCAAAAGTAGCTTCTGAGAGCCTTTACATAGGATAGCGGGGGAACTCACTTTTACGCCCTCTTGTGGTAAGACCCAGTGTCTAATCAGACCACACCTGTAATCATTTACATATCTGCCTGAGACAGAACTGCATGCCAAGTTTTGCATCAATGCAAAGTTTCTATCTGGGTGCATTATTTATGTATTTGTTTGTCAGTTAGTATATCCCTCACTGTTCCAGAGATGCATGGTTCTTGTGGCTCGATATTTCATCCCGCTGTACGCGCACAGGGGTGGTATTGATAATTTAAAGTGTCTTGTCTGCATATGAAGCTCGAATGTAACCGTAAGCAGATTTACATCCAGAGCAAACATCTCTTGAGTGAGACACGTACAGCTCACATGTTCAGACACAGCCATGTGCAGCATGTCAGGAATGAAATGTGTTCCTTAGTGTAGTAAAACAAAACAGGCTGAAAACCGCTGTCACATTCCTCCCCATATGAGTGCCCCACACGCACTCACTCACACACACACACACACACACACACACACACACACACACACACACACACACACACACACATGCATATACACCCCTTGCCTCCCCTCCCCGTGCCCTCCGCTGCCAACCAGCGAGCCAACCAACCAACCAGCCCTGGCCCTCATCAACCCCTGTCCTCCTTCACTATTTCATTTCTCTCCTCTCATGCATTTCCCAGAATGCAACACCCCAAACCCTTCATGCCATCACTCAAGCATTTTCTTTCGCTCTCTCTCACCCTCTCTCTCTGTCAACTGCCTTTTATTCTGCTCACTCAGCCTGTAAGAGGTGAAGAAAAAGGAATGAGAAAGTGGAAAACGTGTAAAACAGAAAAAAGTCATGTGAAAAGTAAGAAGAAAAAAGAACAAGTAAAGATTTGGAAAGAGAGAAGAAAACAGACACCAGAAACAAGAAAATAATCCCTAAAATACTTTACACAAACTGAAAAAAGAACAAGATCAAATTAAATGACTTTTAAAAAGATTTGAAAAATGAAAAAAAGCATCAAAACAAGACAAGACAAGAGGAAAATTGGAGTACTAAAATGAAAAGTAAGAAAATGAACTAGAAAACATATAAATATGGCCAGAAGTTAGTAAAAAAGTTAAAAGTGGAACAAAAAGGTGAAAAAGAGACAGATAAATATGAAACCGGAAAAAGACAAGAAGAAAAAGAAAATAGAAATGAGAGAAAATAAAAATAAGCACTTAAAGGTGACAAAGGATGTACAAAGGTAGAAGTAAACAGACAATAAGAAAATAGAAATTAGAAAAGAAGAGTACTAAGATAGCTTTAAGAAGAACTGACAAGTGGAAAGAAGAAAAAGAGCACAAAACAAAGAGAAAAGTAAGAATATTGAAATCAAAAAGAGAAAAGACTGAAATTTTGATACAGTATGTCAGAAGTATCAACATAAAAGTAAATGTAAGAAAAGTAATTGGGAAGTAGAAAGAGAAAACAGAAACTATGAAAACTAAAATTCCATGAAGAAGGTAAGAAGAAGAAAGGTGGAAAAGGAGAAAATAAAAGTATGAATTGAAAAGATGTGTTAAAACAGGACAAGTAAACGCAAGACAAGGACTAAGAATATAAAATTAAAGAAATGAAGTGAAAGGAAAAGTAAAGAGAAGAACACAATGAAGTCATGAAAGGCAAGAAAACAAAGGTAAGGAAAATTAAACGGGAATGAATTAAAAGTCAGTAATGAAAAATATATTTGAGAAGGGGACTAAAGGTAGAAAAAGAAAAGAAGGAAAAGAAAAGCAAAACAATGGATGGTGAAGAAAAAGAAAAGAGAGAAAAAAACAGACTTTTCCACAGCAAGAGAGAGAGTTGTTTACTGAAACAATGTTTAAATATGATGTCACTCACACAATTCAAGAGTTCAAATTTATGGACAAAAAACGTTGACCTAAAACACTGTGTACCCAAACACATCTGTTCAACATGTGTAAGTGTTTGTGTGTGTGTATAAGAAAAAGAGTGAGAGAGAGAGAGCGAGAGCGAGAGCGAGAGAGAGAGAGCACTTGAAAGGTTCAAGATTTTTTTTCCATTTTCATTCTATCCACATAGGTATGCAGTCAAGCAAATATTTGTGCACTCCTAATCAAATAGTGAGTTTTTTCTGATTTTGTAAATCAAAACACATGGCGAACCTTTTCAGTGAACAAATGTATATGTAACACCTTTGAATTGGGAAGTCAGGTAAGTTCTGAGGCCTTAGAAAAAACTGGATAATCTTGGAAAAGGTGCCCAAACTGGGCACATGTACCCGACTGTCCACATGATGCAAAGAAAATGTCTATGCTTATCTATGCCAGTTGGAAGCCCTGCCATGAGAGGCAACACGTGGCCACAGGATGTCCTGCCCATATCGCTGATCTGTTAGTGTCCCTCATGTCAATACAAGGGGTGACCGGTGTCAGATATTATAGATCCCAAGATCATCACGCCAGCAGTTGGGGCAGTGTGTCACTCCACAACAAAAGCAGGATTGAAGCGCTCACCATGAGGCCTCCATACTCGAGCCCGACCGTCATCGGATCCCAAACAGAACCTGGAGTTCTTGCTAAAGACAATAGTTCCAGTCCATAGTAGTCCAGGTTTCTCGTTCCCAACAGCACAGCAAATAAAGGTGACGGTGGCTGGCTGTCAATGGCAGGACATACAATGGGTGTTATGACAACAAATTTCCTTCTGCTAAGCACCTGGAAATGGGTGAGTAGTACGGGGGTATGTAGTGAAGGTGATACCTGTGTCTGGATGGTGGACAATGAAACTGTGGTAGCTGCTCGTGCTTGTTGGCAGATCAAACGATCCTCTCTACTGGTAGTCTGTCTGGGCTGTATGGAGCTTGTTCACTGTGTGTGCCCTCACAGAACCATTGCTCTCAACACCTCCTAACAGCTAGGCCAGAACAGCCTAGATGGCAGCCAATTCATCGAAACAAACATTCTGCTTATCTCAGTAAAATGATGTGCCCCCTCTCAAAGTCTGTCAAGTGAGAAAAACGCGTTTGTGTCATAGAGGCATGTCTAGCAATCAACAATCTCTCACCAAGAGGTACACTACCCAAAAGTAGCCTCTGAGAGCCTTTGTATAGTGCTGCAGGGGAAGAAATTTTATACCCTCTTGTGGCAAGACCAAGTGTCTAATCAGACCACAGCTGTAATCATTTACAGTGGGGCAAAAATTTAGTCAGCCACTGATTGTGCAAGTTCTCCTGCTTAGAAAGATGAGAGAGGTCTGTAATTTTCATCATAGCTACACTTCAACTATGAGAGACAAAATAAGAAAAAAATCCCAGGAAATCACATTGTAGGATTTTTAAAGAATTTAATTGTAAATTATGGTGGAAAATAAGTATTTGGTCAATAACAAAAAACAAAAGTTCAACATCAATACTTTTGTACAATAAACTTTGATGTGGCAAATGACAGAGGGTATTCAAAACGTTTTTTTCCTGTTCCAGTCCCCTTCCACCAGGTTGGCACACACTGTAGCTGGTATTTTGGTCCATTCCTCCATGCAGAGCTCCTATAGAGCAGTGATGTTTTGGGGCACCACAGACTTTCAACTCCCTCCACAAATTTTCTATGGGGTTGACGTCTGGAGACTGGCTAGGCCACTCCAGGACCTTGAAATGATTTTTATGGAGCCACTCCTTCATTGCCCCAGCGGTGTGTTTGAGATCATTGTCATGCTGGAAGAACCAGCCACGTTCCATCTTCAACGCTCTCACTGATGGAAGGAGGTTTGGGCTTAAAATCTCACGATACATGGCCCCGTTCATTCTTCCCTTAACACGGATCAGTCGTCCTGTCCCCTCTGCAGAAAAACATCCCCAAATCATGATGTTTCCTCCCCCATGCTTCACAGGAGGTATGGTGTTCTTGGGATGCAACTCAGCGTTCTTCTTCCTCCAGTTGAGTTTTTACCAAAATGTTCTATTTTGGTTTCATCTGACCACATGATATTCTCCCAATCCTCTTCTGGATCATCCATATGCTCTCTGGCAAACTTCAGATGGGCCTGGACATGTACTGGCTTAAGCAGGGGGGCACGCCTGGCACTGCAGAATCTGAGTCCCTCTCTGTGTAGTGTGTTACTGATGGTAGCCTTGGTTACTTTGGTCCCAGCTCTCTGCAGGTCATTCATCAGGTCCCTCCGTGTTGTTCTGGGATTTTTGCTCACCGTTCTCATGATCATTTTGACCCCACGGGATGAAATCTTACGTGGAGCGCCAGATCGAGGGAGATTATCAATGGTCAAATTAATACAGGTAATGAGTGGATGACAGAAGAGCTTCTTAAAGAAGAAGTTACAGGTCCATGAGAGCCAGAAATCTTGCTTGTTTGTGGGTGACCAAATACTTATTTTTCGCCATGATTTACAATTAAATTCTTTAAAAATCCTACAACGTAATTTTTTTTTCTCATTTTGTCTCTCATAGTTGAAGTGTACCTATGATGAAAATTACAGAGCTCTCTCATCTTTCTAAGCAGGAGAACTTGCACAATCAGTGGCTGACTAAATACTTTTTTGCCCCACTGTACATATCTGCCTGAGACAGAACTGCATGCCGAGGTTTTCAGCAATCCCACATTTTTATCCGGGTCCTTTACGTCTTTTGTCAGTGAGTATATATGAGGCTGCATAGAAGTTTAATTATCTTAGTCATTCTTCAGCATGCCAAAGACAAGAGACAGAATAAACAATTCGAATTCTTCAGAAGTCAGGTAATGCGTATTTAAAAAATGCCCATATCCACACTTTGGGCAATAATGAAATAGTTCCAGTCAACTGGAACTGTGACAAACCTGCCTGAACGAGAACCTGAGATGTTTATTCTGCGCCCACAGACAGTGTGAAGGGTGGTAAGAAAGGCAAAAAATCCCCAAGGATTACCAGAAAAATGGCATCTTAGGCTCAGCAAATCTCCAAAGCTACCATATTTCAGGACCCAGAATTATCAGGACAGATTCTGTAAATAGGAATGGTCTCAAATTCCCTGTTGTGTATTCTCCGACTTAAAAGATCTTATAGGAGAGGACGATGTTTTATTGGCAAATGGAGGTTGTACATGGTATGAGATGAAGCGATACCATTTCTTTTTTCTCAGGTTTTTCCCTTTTTCAGTGTGAGATTCACCTGAATTCGCCTGGCTCCTTTTATTCAATTTTATCAGGGCTGCAAATAACTGTGGAGGGGACTTACATGGTGAGTGTGTATGTGTGTACATGTGGTTCGTACCTGGAATGCAGGGCAAGTAAGAACACGAGCTAAAGTTTGGACATTCGTTTTATTGTTTGGTTTATTAATACAGTGGTTATTTCAGCCGCACTGGCCTTCACAGACACAACAAACATTGATATAAAACTAGGAGGACGGAATATAGCTTTCTGATAATACAATATCTCTGGCTCAGTCACTATTCATTTACACAACACAAGCACTCGGAGTAACTGATTGACATACACACGTAGAAATATACAAAACAACACAACTCATACCAAGCGTGCTAATACATCTGTAAATTCTGTATAGGTTTTCTTTATAAAATGATTTATATACATTAATTCTAAATAATTACTATCTTAGAAAAGCAAACGGAGAAAGGTGATTGGCTGACCACAGTGAGAGGGTAAAACACTGTTTACAATTAGACCATGTGCTATAGTTACAGGGTTTAATCCTGCAGCTGAAGTGCTGAGGGTTCGAGCCGGTCCATAGTGTTCAGTGGGTCTGACCGCCCGAACCTGCTTAGCTAACAAGGGCAGGAGCAACCGACCCAAGCTGTGTCTCATTTCAGTCACATGCTGCCTCACTCATACAGAGCACATGGTGATTAGACGCGGGCTTACGCCCGACTCTACTAAACTCGGACCAGAATAAGAACAACAAAGGCATCTCGCTAAACATCTCTACATGTAACCTTTCTATATCAGTGGCTATGCTCAATAATGAATAAAATGCAACAAGGCAGAACTTGAAATAAGATTTGAAAGAGATAGAAAAGAAAGAAAAAAGCAATGAGAAATTAAACTGAAGAGAAAGTGAAGTAAAAATGAGTATAAATAAAGGTAAGAAAATAAAGTTATAAAATAAGTACAAGTAGAAGAGTAAACATAACAGTAAAATAAAGACAGATCAAAAATTAAGAAATAAAAAAAAGAAATTGAAAAAGGAAAAAGAAAAAACTATAGAAAAAAAGGCACAGAAAAGATCATTTAAGAGAAATTCAACTAACCTGAAGTGTAACATTGAATATTTTATATTTTAACAAGCAATATAAAATACGTATCAAATAATAAAGAAAGAAAAGACAATGAAGCTAAAAGACGAGGAAAACGAACTGAACTTCAGAGACATAGTCAGAAAAAAGAAACACAAGAAAAGGAAAAAGGAACAATGAAAAATAAGGGGAAAAAAAACATTAGGCATTAGGATATTAGAAACCCAAAAAAGCCAGGTGAAAAAAATAGAACAGAGAAAGCAGAAATTGACAAAATGGATACGTGAAAGGAAAAAGAAAGGAATTCCAACATATAATAAAAAACAAAAGAGAGAAAAGACCAGAAAGACAAGAATCTGTATGAACTCCACATTGCCCTCTTGTACAATTTCACATAGAAGCTTGAGAACTCTTGTAATTGCTCAGGTCACATCTGTCCTAGTGGCATTGCTCCAACGCTATGGCTGATTGACCTGTGGATCATTTAGACAGAAAAATTAAGAAATATAAAAGAAAGAAAATGAGATATAAACTGAACTATAGAGACAAAGGCACAGAAAAGAGAAAGAGATCATTTAAGAGAAATTCAACTAAACTGTAGTGTAACACTGACCTAAACTGAAACGTATAAAGACAATAAGATATATTTTATATTTTAACAGACAATGTACAATACATATAAAATAAAGAAAGAAAAGGAAACAAAGGTAAAAGAAAAGGAAAAATGAACTGAACTTCAGATACAAGTGCAAAGGGAAAACAAATAGACAGAAATTGACAAAATGGATACCTGAAACAGAAAGGAAGAGAGAAAAGACCAGAAAGACAGGAATCTGTATGAACTCCACATTGCACTCTTGTACAATTTCACGTAGAAGCTTGAGAACTCTTGTAATTGCTCAGTTCATATCTGTCATAGTGGCATTGCTCCAACGCTATGGCTGATTGACCTGTGGATCCTCAGCCTCAGGGTTTACATTTAAACACAGACATTTAGACATTAGCAGATGCTCTTATCCAGAGCGACTCATACAATCTTACATGGTTCAATCCAAGCAATTGTGGGTTAAGAGCCTTGCCCAAGGGCTCAACAGTGGCAGCTTGGCAGTGATGGACCTTCTGGTCCCTAATCCAGCACCCTATCCACTGGAGCACCACAGTCCCACGGCTGTATTAATGGTATGTAACACTAGGCATTCTACCTGTCACTAGGGACTAATACCAATTGTTAGCAGCTTCATCTAGATTATATATACTGGATTTAAAGAAAAAATATACAAAAGGCTCACACAGAGATAACAGATCTGTATCATTTCTATATGCAGGGTCTGTAGGCAGTGAACGGGCATGTGCAGGGAGGTGAGCGTTCGGGTGAAAGCACTTTCAGTGCAGGGCAATATTTTCAGAGGACATTATGTATGTCTAGACGTGAAAACATTCGGCCGTGTCTTTTCCGACTTTCTCTGTCCATCTGCAACATTATTTCGTGAGCCGTCTCTGATGATGACTCTCGTTCGTCTTAATACACTTGAGTTCAGTCAATGTGCAGGTAGCGGCGCGAGTACGTCATCCAGCACGAGCGCTAGCATTCCGTCTGCCGGCTGGACATGGACAGAGACAGGCTGGTGGGGGACATGGAGGAGACGTCTGCATGACATGTCTTAAACATGGAGGAGATGTGGAAGGCCTGCGGGAAAAGACACAACATTCGGATTTAGAAAATGCAGTTATTTAGATGAGTAACCTGTTAGCCCACCACTGTGATCTGGGTTTGTGACCCAGCAGTGCCTTCCAGCCAGGTTGGGCGTTGTCTGAGGGAGGGGGGGTCGGAGAATGGGATCAAACCAGACCTATGTTTGATTGGTGCCAAATTCAGGGTACATGCCCACCTGTTAAATTTGGGATTCTACACCAGAGCCTCACCAGCCAGTTTGACAGTGGCACCTCGGAGCTCTGTGTTCGGTTCTCGATGCATTTTGATTAGAAAAACACATGAGTAGGATGACATGAGTCGAGCCACGCAATTCATTTCAGCCGAAACTCAATTCACGATTCAGTACAGAGTGATTCGGGTTCACATCAGCCCTTGCTTAGAGATCTCCAACGTGTTTATCGTGTTTTTCTTTATTTTTTACATCTCCAGTACTGTATTCTTAGCGCAAACAAGTCTCCATGGATCCTAAAAAACTTAGTTTATAAGAGCCAACCAAAAGTAAAACAGGAATTGAATGCTCCAGAACACAGGCTGCAGTTAGTTTAGCAGCTATACAAGTGCCCGGAGTTCACCAATAGAGTAAGTGTTACTTTCAATCCATTACTCACTAAATTACATGAGATTTTTCAACACTTTGTTTCAAAATAAGCTTTTTGTGAATGATTTTGGCCAACTGTAGGTTAATGTAAGATATATATATATATAAGATATTACAGAATAGACCACTCTACCAAACTCCTCAGTTCATGATACATTTATCTTATGATGGATTTGTGGAACATATCTCCATCATAAATCAGGGAGCACCTGTACAATACAACTCCATTAATGCTTATAATGCTTCATCCAGTGTGGATTTTCTGATAGTCTAGAACGGATTCATTCAATTTACATTATTCCTTATGGGGAAACTTTGCTCGGTACTCGTCGCTTTCGGTTCTCGACAAGCCTTCTGGAACGCATTAATGCCGAGAACTGAGGTACCATTGTATACATCATGTGTGCCTGCTAGTGTGTGTGTGGTGATATGTTTGACAGCTTTCAGAAAGAACAGTGTGTGCATCTCGTACCACCCAGTAGGCAGTGATTCCCCCTTGCAGGAACCCGGTGATGACATCGGACGGATGGTGGCGGTAGTCTGAGATCCTGGTGAACCCGGTGTATAAGGCTAACATCACGAGCAGGAACTGCAGCAGCGGCCGCAACAGGCGTGCTCCACGCCACGAGAACCTCGCCTGCAGGTAAAACTGAGGGACAGCAAGAGATAGAGTTTCTACAATACCCAATTCATATCTTCACATAATCATCACAGATTTCTTATCAGCACTGCTTTCATACAAATCTGATTTGCCTCAGTGAATCACTGGCCTCTGAATCCTATCCAGTGAAGTGTCCATGCGTGTGTACAAGTGTGTTGACGGATGGAGAAATTGTCAGGTCTGCACCTATACACCTGCACAATCATACAGTTGTCATATCAGGAATTGCCTAAATTATGCAGATACAGGTCAGCCTTCTGGTGCTGTTCACATAAAATGTCAGAATGGGGAAAATCATTCTGGGGATACAGTGGGAACTGAAACTGGACAGTTCAAGACTGGAAATGGAGTGGACTGATGAATCTCAAATTTCAGAATTTGTTGTAAACACTAATATTTGGTTGGGTCGCCTTTAGCTTTGATTACATCGTTTCCACAAGCTTCTGCAGTGTCCCAACATTTATTTCTGTCCAGAGCTGCATTCATTTTCCCCCAAGATCTTGTATTGATGATGGGAGATTTGTTCCACTGCACAAAGTCTCCTCCAGCACATCCTAAGATTCTCAATGGGGTTCAGGTCTGGACTCTGTGGTGGACAATCCATGTGTGATAATCATGGCTCATGCTCCTTTCTTTCGACACGGTTGTTTAACAAATGAGAAGCTACTCAATGCATCAGTTAAGGTTAAATAACTTGTTACCAGCTGAAACATAATCATCAATGCAATAATTATCCAATGGGAGGCTCTTTTTTAACTGTTGAGCTATTTGCTTAGTTAAATCAAGGTGGTGAACCTTTTCAACTGCTTGCAGCAGCAATCTCGTTCTTTAGGTCATTACTCAGAGCTCATGACCATAGGTGAGGGTGGGGACATAGATCGGCCGGTAAATTGAGAGCTTTGCTTTATGGCTCAGCTCTCGTTTCATTATTGCGGTCCAGTACAGCGACCGCATTACTGCCAATCTCACATAATTTACCATCTTCTAATGGCTGCTCTCAACATTACAATTTACCTTGTAACAAAATCATCCCAAGCTGGTTCCATGAATATGACTGCACCATGGCAGTGCTACCAACAACACCATTTCTTACCAGGAATGATAAGGCACCAAGTTATTATTTTTATTACATTTCAGTTTAAAAAGGTATACAGGCGCATCTATGGAGGCTGCAGTCACCGGATCTGTATCGAACAGAGCACCAGGAAGTGAGCAGAAAATATTGCCACAGACCACAAACATCTGTCCAACCACCTACACTATTCCAGAAACTCCCTTTAGGAATGCAGCATGGCTACATCTAGACCAGCACTACACAGCACCTAAAAAGACTTTCCTTCAGCAGTCATTAATCTCATCAAACCTTCCAAGCACCCCCAACAGTGATCGATTCAAAACACTATTCCAGTATACAGTGGTGCTTGAAAGTTTGTGAACCCTTAGAAGTCTTCTATATTTTCTGCATAAATATGACCTAAAACATCATCAGATTTTTTCACACAAGTCCTAAAAGTAGATAAAGAGAACCCAGTTAAACAAATGAGACAAAATATTATACTTTGGTCATTTATTTATTGAGGAAAAAATGACCCAATATTACATATTAGTGAGTGGGCAAAAGTATGTTGAACCTCTAGGATTAGCACTTAAGTGAAGGTGAAATTAGAGTCAGGGTGTTTTTCAATCAATGGGATGACAATCAGTGTGTGAGTGGGCAACCTGTGTTTTTATTTAAAGAACAGGGATCTATCAAAGTGCCCTGCTCTTCACAACACACGTTTGTGGAAGTGTATCATGGCCGAATAACGAACAAAGGAGATTTCTGGGAGGAGCTCAGAAAAAGAGAAATTTTTGAAATTTATTGTGGATGTCTATTGTACTGCAATGTGTACATTATGCCACAGAATTGTTCATCTGTAACCTATAAATATTTTTCCCATTGGTGAAATGTTCTGTACTCAGGGTGATTGAGTGGGGTTTATGTTTTTAGGGCAGCTGTGGCTCAGTGGTTAGGGCAACTGATCAGAAGCTTAAGGGGTTCAATTTTGGCTCCCTGAGCATGGCCTTTAACTTCCTCTGCTTCAGGTAAGTTTAAAAAAAAACAACGTGAATGAAACGAAACAACAAGTAATTATAGAAGACAAAAAGAACAAAACAAAGAATGTAGATTAAAATGGAGAATCATGTAAAACCGTTTATAACAGGAGGTTTTATAGCTACTTCTTGAGATGATGTACCGAGCTTCCCTGTCTGACTGTTATTGGTAAATTGTTCCATCTTTGGGTGCATAAAACCAAACCCAAACGCTGCCTCACCACATCTTCACTTATTGACTTTGGCTTTATGTTAGAAGCCTACAGTGCTGGATCTTAGGGAACATTTCTGACATATGGAGACAGACAGTCTGATATGTAGGATGATACTAATATAGTTAATACTTTATAAAACACAAGCAGTACTTTATAATCTGTCTTAAGAGAGACTGGGAGCAAAGTGGATGACTGATATGTCTTCTCCCTTTCATGTTGCAGTTGACTGTCGCATTGTGGACAAGCTGTAGCTGATTAATCATCTTTTTGGGAGCCCAGTCAAGAATTAACTGCAGTGATCCAAAAGCCAATATAAACATGAAATAATTTCTTAACATCATGCAGACTAGTCTAAAAAGTATTATTTTTCAAGTTAAATATGGACTGAATCGTAACATGGAATATATAAATAAAAAATGCCTGTAGTAATGATATTTGCTTTTCACCTCATGCAGCACCGAGTTCTCTAGCGTGTCTGTGATTTAATTTTGCTTACCTGTTGATACATACAGTATTGGTTTTGTGTCTGCATTTTGATGAGTCAATTCTAAAGGGTCTGCATAGAGGCAGCACGCTTACAGCTAAAAGCCCCGTCAAATGCCCTATATTTGTGATACAGTAGCAGCTTTCTCTATCTGTATCAGTTCCAGGAAGCCAGTGATACTTGATGCCCTCTGCCTCATTTCTGCACAACATAGATGTGGCTCATGAATCGCTCTGAATGTCCTGCATCAAGCTTTACAGAAGTCAAGTCACATCAAGTCAGATTTTTTTCTAGAGTGCTTTTGACAATGGAGCATTGCCTCAAAGCAGCTTTACAAATTTAGATTATCTTCTAATATCTAGATCCAATCCCAAACTGAGCAAGCCTAGGGCGACAGTGGCGAGGAAAAACTCTGTAAACGTTAGAAGCAAGAAACCTTGGGAGGACCTAGACTCAAAAAGGGGCCCAACCTCCTTGGGTGGCTTAGATGACGTTATACACATGTAAAAGTCTTAATTTTTGAACATCGATTGGATTGACGCTAAATGGCGCATGCTTGTAAAGACAAACATCATTATGAATTGGTTTCCTGGGGATTGGGGAGGTAATTCTGGTCTTGAAACCAAACTCCAATTACACTTTGGCACCGTGCTGGGGTAAGAGAGACAGTGAGAGGGGTATCTCAGGTTTCAAGGTACTGCGTTGACTTCAAGTCACAGTACTGCCAATTCCACTGCTGATCTGTTGAGCAACTTAAATCGTGGGTTAATCTTGTCTGTTTTATAAATCCCACTGGATTACAGTCAAATTGAGAAATACTAAAGCCAGAAAGACTGACAAGAAACTCCATCTGTGGATGAAGGTTATGACCAGGCAGGTCAAATAGCTAGTGTCAATAATAACACAGACTTCCACCTGTGATTGTTGTCCTACTGGGGCAGAGATCTGGTAACCAGGGGTCATGACAGTATGTTATCTCTATTGAGATAAGTTAGGGGTAAAGTGCAGCTAGGATACAAATGTGTACTTAAGCATGATTGTTAGGATCGTAGAGTTCAATGAGCAGAGAGCAACTAAACTACTAGGCTCTAAGAAAACCTAAAGACTCGTTGAACCCCACGACTTTGTAATGTAGCGTAACCACATACTACGCAATGCCAAAACAAAGACAACCACAGAGGGTTTAAATGGACAATCGAGACAGCATAACAAGCAACAGGTGTAACCAATTAACCACCCAGGCAATGCGGAAACGGAAGAGAAAATACTGACTACACATGGAAAATAGACAGCCAAAAGGGTCAAAATGGAACGGAATGGACATACTATGTAATTGTACCAAAACTTTACAATACACTTTTTGGGTATCCTCGCTCCTAGAAGGAGAACCAAATACATACTTCATGCCTAGCCATATGATGTTGTGGCACTGATATGGAAATGTCTCGAATCAAACCTCATATCATACAGAACAACTCATATTTAACCCAGCTTAGAGCTATAGTGGGGCAAAAAAGTATTTAGTCAGTCACTGATTGTGCAAGTTCTCCGACTTAGAAAGATGAGAGAGTTCTGGAGACTAGCTAGTCCACTCATTGTAGGATTCTTTAAACTCCTACAATGTGATTTCCTGGATTTTTTTCTCATTGTGTCTCTCATAGTTGAAGTGTAGCTATGATGGAAATTACAGACCTCTCTCATCTTTCTAAGTAGGAGAACTTGCACAATCAGTGGCTGACTAAATACTTTTTTGCCCCACTGTATATTCAATGCAAAGCAGCCACTTTCACCCATCCGATAATCCTGGATAGGGTCGGTGGGTAAGATCCTGAACCTTCAGGTTGCAAGCCCTACTGCCGCTTCCAGCAGCTGGCTGTTACCACTGAGGCACAGCGGTTTCAAAACAGTTTCAAGTATTGCAAAATAACTATCCCAGTTGGAGGGCGTAGCTTTTAGCTAAATCCAGAGTTCCAACAAGAACAGAAAGAGAAAGTATGGCAGACGAAGGTGTGAACAATAAAGGGCCTGGCACTGTTTTCCAAGGGCAATTCACATTACTCTTCACCAGCCTTGCATCTGTTTTCCCTCTCTCCCTCCGTCTAGCTGTTGCTCTCTCTCTCTAATCAGCATCGTAGCTGTCCCGGCCTGACCGGAGGCATAGGACCATGAATGGACGACAAAGAATAGAAGAAAACAGCTCATTTAAGATAACATCCCAACTCGCCACTGCCTCCTGACACATGACTGGCACGGAACACAGGGAGAGGCAAAGCGGACATGAAGAGGCACTCACGATGGAGAAAGGCAGCTCTGGCGTGGCTTTATGGCAGGGTGAATGATTGTCATGTCATTTTTCCTTTTCCCTCTCCATCAGAGCAGTGAGAGAGAGAAAGAGGGGAGAGGTCAGCACTGAAAGAAGCCTGTCCATCTCTCAGCAGGCCCAAGTGCCCCCCTCCACAACCCAACCCACAACTAAACAAAACCCCTTCTGTCCCGCTACACTTTCTCGCTCTCTCTCCATCTATTCAGCCGACTTTTGGGGAACTTTCTCGTTCTCGCTTGCCCTTTCTCTTTCGTTTGAAACAAGATGCCTTTGGGGAGTTTTGGCTTTCTCAGACCCCTCTCCTTTCAGTGTGTGTGTGTGTGTGTGTGTTTTTTGTTTGTGAGCTAGAGTGAAAAACAGACATTTTTGGCCGCGTCCCACATGGCAGCAATGAAAGCCTACAGCAGTAAATCTCATCAGAACTGCAGAGCCCGGACGCTCGCTAATTAAGGCCCGGCTACAGATGTTTAATAATATCCATTCGGAGACATCCATGTGCACGTTTGTGTTTTTGGGTGTGTGAGCACAGCTAAACAATGGGATACTCACTGCCAGGTAGAGCATTGTGTACATGGCGAAAGAGGCGTGTCCAGAGAAAAAGGACTTCCTGCAAAAGAGGAAGGAAAGAGACACACTGAACTCTCACGCTTAAGGCATTCCACATCTGTTTACTATTGGGAGGCATATTTTTTAAAACCACCAAACAATTAAAGCAACGGTTCAACCGAAATTGAGTTACACAACCTTCCCCTTTAGCCCGAATCTAAACGAAAGTCAACTTGTGTTGCATCCAATGTTTGCTTTTTCAGTTTTGTACAGCAGGAACAAGGAACAGATCTAATTTACCACACTTGCTCATAGCTCAGTTATGTAATTAGTACATAAAGTCCTCATACATGGCATGGAAGGCAACCCTGACCTGTGTCACATGACATTCCTACAATCTAACAGCCAACACGAGGAGACCCGAGAACACACGTATACATTTTACAAAAATATTTACATTTACAGCATTTAGCAGACACCCTTATCCAGAGCCACTTACAATTGAAGGCATATTCTTCCAAAAAGGATTTAGAAAACTGATTGGACCACAAAAACCTGTTTTCACTCTGTGATGGTCCATCTCAGATGCCTCCCAGCCCAGGGAATTCGCTGCCACTTCTGGACATGATTAACATGAGACTTCTTTTTTGCATAGTAAAGTTTTAAGTGGCATTTGCGAGTGTAACTGTGTATTGTAGTAATTGACAAAGTTTTGCCAAAATAATCGCTTGCCCATGTGGTTCTATCAGCTATTGATGAATGAAGAGTCTTGATGCAGTGCCGTCTTTTGTTTGCATTTTCCATACTGTCCCACCTTTTTCAGGTTTGGGGTTGTACCTTGCCAGAGGCTCCCGACTCTCTGTGCTCCTCGGGTTGGGGGCTTGTTCTCTGGTCACGTGACACAGATCAGGGGTTCTCGGATCTTACAAACACACTTGTGCTCTTTTACCTAACGTTTTGGAAAACGCATGCATTAAAATGCAGACTATGCTATAAAGATACCTGGTTCCCTGCAGATGTTGTGGTCTGTTTATTGCTAAGTGGCACCTAAAGCTAATACGAGATTCGGCAGAAACGAGTCACGCGGCTCGACTCGTACAAGTTTAAGCAAGTGCGCCGAGTACCAAGCAAACTACGACAACCGAGACAAATTGTTCTAGTCAAAATGCGTCGAGAACCGAACTTCGACCAGTTCTGAGGTACCACTGTATTCCATTCCCTGAAAAGTAAAGCATGCGTTATGTATTTTAATGTCGTTAGATTTATTTCTATAGCCCTTTTTACAATGGAGCATTGTCTTAAACCAGCTTAACAATTTTAGATGATCTTCTAATATCTAGGGCCAATCCCAAACTGAGCAAGCCTAGGGCGACAGTGGCAAGGAAAAACTCCCTAAGCGTTGTAAGGAAGAAACCTTGGGGGGACCCAGACTCAAAAAGGGACCCGTCCTCCTAGGGCAAACGTCCTTTACCAGTTAACAATATTAAAGAAGCGAACAAATGACTTGAATCGAGGACTACATTTGAAAAGTGTGGTTGAACGATTGCTTTAAATTGCACACTAGGCCAATATATCTAGCATTTAGCACAAGCAGCACTGGAATCTCACTGTCCCTCACCTGGCCTCCTCCTCGTTATAGGTGGTTCTGCAGATCACGTTGGCGATGTAGTCACCTGGCTTGCAGCGCAGAGATGCATACGTCACGTTGCAGACAGACAGGAAGTTGGGGCGGAGCCGGCCCACACTTAGTTTGGCCATGTTGGTCAGGGACTGGCCGATGCAGCCGCCAAACACGAAGCTGCCAAGCTCTTTGTAGAGGGAGGAGATGTAGTGGTTTCTCACGAAGGCATGGGACTGTACGCGCCGAAACCGTACACAGTAGCACTCGCCCAGGGCAATCTGAAGCACACATCAGAAATATTATCTAACGATACGAAACACAATATGCGCCGGAACGTACATCAGCAAAAGGGGACAGTCCAATTAAACAACTAATTACACTCTTTATAATGAAACATGCAGCTGTTCTTTCTCGATAGGCTCTGAGAAGCATATCGTCTATCATGACTCATATATCATCTAGCAAAATTGATCACGATACGATATCGTCATATTGCCCACCCCTATGTCAGACAAAATTAATATACTTTTTTATACAGAAGAGACAGTATTATGCATAAATACTGTTCAGCATAAAACATCTGCACTAAGTTGGGGTATTGTGATCAAATTAAATTCAGTAGTTATAAAATATTCATTGTTCTGTACATTACGTTTGTGCTATTTTAACTTAATAATGTTTTGGAAAGCGAGACCGACCCTTATGTATTTTCACACGGTCCAATCTGGTCCCCCTTGAAAAAAGTTTGGACACCCCTGAGTTGCGTGAACGTCTGATTATTTCTGACTTGCAATGAAAAAGAAAGTGTGTTTATGCTGTGCAGAAGACACGGCGTGCAGGTGACAGGAGGTAAAGCTATTAAGCAGTTGTTGTTCTGGAGGGACAATGGTTCTAGGATATCCATAAATAGACGAAGACGTTTGGGAGAGTTTGCCTGAACGACTACACAGATCTGATGTGTGTGTCTAGGTTTTTATACACAATAAGTATTGTGGAACATCTCGTAACCATTAATTCAGGTGTTTCGTTCAGTCCCATAGCCACAGTTGTATAAAATCAAGCACCTTTACAGACATTTGTGAAAGAATGGGTCGTTCTAAAGAGCTCCCTGAATTTGAGTAACAGGTAAAACACACTGCCACTGGACTCTAGAGATAGTGGAAACGTGCTCTGTGGAATACTGAATTGCGCTTCTCTGTCTGGCAGGCTGATAGACGAGTCTGGGTTTGGCAAATGCCACTATAACATTAGCTGACCATAACATGTCTGACTGCATTGTGCCGACTGTAAAGTCTGGTGGTGGAGGGCTAATGCTATGGGGTAATTTTCAGGGGTTGGCCTAGGCCCCTTAGTTCCAGTGACAAATATGACTAATGCTTCAGCATATCAAGACATTTTGGACAATTGTATGCTTCCAGCTTTGTGGGAACAGTTTGGGGGACGCCCTTTTCTGTTTCAGTGCACAAAGCATGGTCCATAAAGGCATGGCGGGGTGAATTTGATGTGGATGAACTTTACTGGCCAACCCAGAGGTCAGTAAAGCCTCAACCCCACTGAAGACCTTTTGGATGAACTAGAGCAAAGATTATGAGCCAGGCCGTCTTGTCCAACATCAGAGTGTGAGCTCACAAATCCTCTTCTGGATGACACAGTCCAAAATGTTGTAGAAAGGCAAAAGGGGGATCAATTCTGTATTAATCCCTACAGATTCAGAGTGACGTCATAAAAGGTCCTGTAGGTGTAATGTGTAGGTGTCCCAATACTTTTGTCCGTCTTTGTGAGAATCAAGTGTTTGTTTACATAAACTGCTTGTTTACAAAAGCTTTTCTATGAAAAAAGTGCCAAAATCATTTCCTTCCCGTTGCTGAGGTTAAGGTTAGGTGTAAGTGTAGCGATCATACTGTCAATGGAAAGTCCTGCCAAGAATAGAAAGTGTATTTGTGTCTCACCGTCAGGCCTGTAATGATGATTCCTCCAGTGATGAGCACGCTGTCAGGAATAACCTCCCTCTCCAAATAAGGGTACGTGATGCTCTCGTCTCCACAGAAGAAGCCTCTCCTGTAGGGCTTCACGGCCTTCAGCTCACAGGCAAAGAACGGGATCGAGGCTGGAGAAAGAGCGAATATATAGAGACGCTGTCAGAGATGTGTACTTATAACAGAGAAGTGGGAATTACAGTCAGATGACACCTCGATAAGCTCCATCGGCGAAATTATGTGCAATTAGCATAGTTTGAGCTCTTGCTCTGCCACTACTGTCTTTGTGGCTGGAAACAAAGCCCTACATTCCTCGCATTACAAGCAGCACAACGACTGCACTGGGTGATCACTGATCAGTCAAAGACAAGGTCTTAAAGGGAAAAAAGGTAGCACAAAAATGCAAGGTGAGAGTGAGAGAAGAAAGATCTATGACAATCACTAAAATACAGGTTTACATGTTTAAGTGCTGCTGTAATGTTAAATATAAAGGGTGGTTGTCGCAGGAAAACAAAGGAGTGCTACAGTGGTGCTTGAAAGTTTTGGGAACCCTTTTTTTTTTAGAATTTTTCTATATTTTTCTGCCATAAATATGGACTCTAAAAACAAACAGCATCAGATTTTTCTAAACAACAAGTCCCCTAAAAGTAGATAAAGAGAACGCCAGTTAAACAAATGAAGAACAAAAATAGTTATTATTATACTTTGGTCCATTTATTTTTATTGAGGAAAATAATCCAATATTATATATTATTGATTTTTGGCAAACAAGTATTTGTAAACCTAAAGCCTCTAGGAATTTAGCTTAATCTGGGAAAGGTGAAAATTAGAGTCCAGGTGTTTTCCAATCAATGGGGAATGACAATCAGGTGGTGAGCTGTGGGCCACCCTTGTGTTATTTAAAGAACAGGATCTATCAAAGTCTGCCTCTTTCACAAACACAACTTTTTGTTGGAAGTGTCTCGAATTAATCATGGCACCGAACAAAGGAGATTGTTATGTGGGGAACAGGTTTGTTGATGCCCCCTCAATCAGGGCTGGAAAAAGGTTACAACCATCTCCTAAAGAGTTTGGGACGTCCACCAATATACCAGTCAGACAGATTGTTGTACAAAATTGAGGAAAATTTTCAAGACCATTGTTAAACGCCTTCCCCAGGAGTGGTCCGTACCAACAAAGATCACTCCCCAAGAGCAAGGTGTATAATATTGATGAGTCACAAAGAAGACCCCCGGGTAACTTCCTAAGCACCTGAAGGCCCCTCTCGTCACATTGGCTTAATGTGTTAATATTCCTGAGAGTCCCAGCAATCACAAGAACACTTGAACAACTAAACTAGGTGTGCATGTCAGGTCCTTGCCAGGGAAAGGAAAGCCAAAACGTGCCCCTCCGGCCTCTTCCAAAAGAAAACATTGCCTGCCTCGTCTGCAGTTGCTAAAAGATCAAACGTGGACAATTCCAGAAGGCTTAATTGGAAGAATGTGTTTTTTGGTGGACTGATGAGCCAAAAATGACTGTTTTTTATATGGTAATTTTTAAAAAAATCAAAGAGAAAGTGTTATAGGGTTTGGAGAAGGAAAACACTGCAATTCCATCCCAGCAAATAAGGGGACGCTTGCCACTAGGGGCCCAGGACACTTTGCCCATCCCGATTGATAGGAACAATGTATTTCTGAATGAAATATTCAAAGAGATTACTAAAGGAAAAATGTCAGGACAATCCCTGTCCATGACTGAAAGTCCGTTTTCTACCAAAGAATGGTTAAAGAAGAAATAAAAAGTTCATGTGTTTGGAATGGCCAAGGGAATGTTCCAAAAGTCCTGACCTTAATCCAATTGAAATGTGTGTGTGAGAAATGAACAATGATGTGAGCCAGCTTTTAATGGTGAGGAAAGCCCACCAACATAATCCCCAGAGATTGAAAAGCTGTGTTCTGTTACGGAGGAATGGGCTATAAAAAATTTTCCCTCACAATCGTGGTGGTGCAGACCTGATCAACAGTTTACAGCAGGAACGTTTTTAGTTGCAGTTACTGCTGTACAGGGGGGGTCACAACCAATAAACCTGTAAAGCAAAGGGTTCCCCCATCTTTAAAGGTACCATTATTCCTGTATTGTCTTTTTGTATCCTAATAAAAGACCTGAGAAATAATTTACATGTATGGCCCATTAAACAAAAAAAGACACCGATTGCAAAACAACAAATCTGGATGGTGGAAATAAGATTTTTTTGCCAAAGTACTGAGTGCCCATGTCCATAAATCCAACAAATGTACTTGAAGGCAATGCCCAGACAAAAAAAAAAAAGAACCAATGGAATTGCCCATGTGACATCTACAGTTTTTTCAACTTAAATGTCACTGGAAACCGTAATTGGAACCAGTCTACGGTCAGATGAGACCAACATATGAGCTTTTTGTTTTTTTTGGTTTGGAAATTCGGAAATTCCCCCCAATGTTTCAAGTATGTGATGGAGGGGTTCGTTATGTCCCCATGGGGTTGTTTTTCCTTCCAAAGTCCAAATAAGGCGCGCCCTGGCAATCGTGCTGGGATACATAGCAGAGAAAATCTAGCTCCCTCTGCCAAGAAGCCTCAATTGGCCATGGCAGTGCAGTTAGCAGAGCAGCTGGCACCGACCATTATGCATTTCAATAAGCATATGGATCCTTGTGCAGTGCCTGCGGTTTCGAATTTTGAGCCAGAGATCTGAGTCATAAATGTCATGTGACTCACCATGCTGGAAATGCTAACTGGCAAAACTAAAAAACAAACATACACACCAAAATGCCTGCTAAAGCTAGTCTGGGACGCCCAACCAGACAAACTCGGTCCCCTAGTAACCCTGGAAAGAATGAACATCCAATAAAGCATTTAGATATCTGAAAATAATGCACTATGCACTAAGTGAATCCTAATCCATTATTTACTGACCCCACTTCATAACATTTTGTACCGTATGACGTGGTAAATGCAGACATCCTGTTTTACCCCTGCTTATCCTGGCCAGGGTCATGGGGAGTTCCTAACCTTTAATTAAATAGGCACGGGCAGAGACACAGCCTAGACAGGGTGCGGGGCCATTACAAGGCACTGTAAATTCCCCACCCAGGAATCGAACCCAGACTCACAACTGCCGGTTCCAGCAGCCGGCTCTGATTACCAATCCACTGGAGCTGTTTTTTTTTATATTTCTTTTAATCTTTTAACTGTGTGAGTCATGAATTTTAGTTTTCATTTTTACTGGATATGCTAGTGAAGTGCTAGCACTGTCTGTGAGGCTGGCTAGTGCAGCATTTGAGCTAGGAGTCTGCAGTCCGTAAATGGTACACTGCTGAAGTTGTTTTGCCAAAAAAAAAAACGCACCCTGATAGAAATGCATGTGCAAAACGCATGTGGTTTTGTCTCAGGCAGATATGTAAATGATTACAACTGTGGTCTGATTAGACAATGGGTCTTGCCACAAGAGGATGTACATTTGCTTCCCTCACTACCCTTTAAAAAGGCTCTCAGAGGCTACTTTTGAGTAGTGTACCTCTGGGTGAGAGAGTGTTGACTGACATAAACCCTCTACGACACACCAAAGACAGTTCAGAGGGGGTGCAATCACTGGGACTGAGAGAAGCAGATGGGGTCCCCGTTTCCCCGATGATTGGCCCACCATCCTTAGACTGTTTCTAATCTAGCCTGGTTAGGAGGTGTTTGGGGGCATGGTTCCATGAAGGCAAGCAACCCACTTGCCAAAAAACAGGCCTTCCAGACATCAGAGACAGACCAACCAATAGGAGGATCCGTTTGGATCCTCCGACACGCTCCCCAAAGTTTTTTGTTTGTCCACCAATCCCCAGAAAAACAGGTGAGCCCACCTCCCTCTACACACCCCTGTTCTCTTTCCCAGACCCCTTTTCCAGGAGCTAAGCCAGAAGGAAATTTTGTTTTGTCACAAAGAAACCCCCTCCACCCACCCACCACCGGCCTTTTAGGAGAACGTACCAGGGATCTGGTTTGGAATCTTATGACTGTCCAGGTTTTCGAGTATGAAAGGCGTTGGTGGTGAGCTCCTTTGAATCTTTGAAATCCGTCCTTTGCTGTGGGAGTGGAAACACACTGGCCCAACGACCCTGCTGGTGTGATGGACGATGACCTTCAGGCACAGCTGCACATCTTTAGGAGGCAAATGGGTTGCCACAAGATACCATACTGAACCCTGGTTTGCCCTCTCATGTCCCAACGTATCTCATCTTATATATCAAATCCCATGCTAAAGGTGGACCTAACCAGAGTACAGAGCCTCTCCCTTTTTGTTTTCCTCAAATGTTACGATTTTCACCCAGAATAAAACTTAAATCTTTTCACTCAATATTGTAATCACCTAACTACAGTGGGGGCAAAAAGTATTTAGTCCAGCCACCTGAATTGTGAAGGTTCTCCCCTACTTAAAAATATGAGAAGAGGTTTCTTTAATTTTTTTTTCATCATAGCTAACACTACACTTCACTGTTAGAGACAAAATGAGGAAAAAAATTCCCGGGAAATAACATTTGTACGGATTTTTAAAAACACGTAACTTTTAAAAGTGTTCATCATGGTGGCAATAAGTATTTTTGGCCCATCCACAACAAGCACGATTTTTTTTTTTGTGGGCTCTCCCCACAGAACCTGTAAACTTCTTTTTCTTTTTAAGAAGCTCCCCTTCTTGTCCCTCCACTTCAGTAACTGGTTATTAATGGCCAACCTGGGTTTTTGACCCTCCCGTTTAGCTGGTATAAAATGTCACCTTGTTCCACAGCCTCAACAGTCATACTTCCACTTAAGACCCAAAGAGCTGTCGAAGGACAACCATGAAGAGAAAATTGTAGACCTTGGGACGAGTGAATCTCAATAAGGCTAGCAAGGTTGGTGTGTGAAAATAAATCAACCTGGGTGGGAGCAACTGTAAGAAAATGGAAGACACCCAAGACCACTGATAATCTCCTCCCCTTGATCTGGGGCCCTAACACAGATCTCAAATCCTGATAGGTCAAATGCTCCATGAGAAAACCGGTTAGCAAAAATCCAAGAAACTACAAAACGGAGGGAACCTGAATGATGACCTGCTAAGAGCCTGGGGACCCAAAGTTTAAACAAAGGCTACCATCATTAACACAATAACGCCTGAGAGGGACCTCAGAATCCCCTGCATTGCCAGGGCGTGTTTCCCTCCCACTGCTTAAGCCCAATACATGGTCCCAGGGCCCCCGTCTGGAAGTTGCCAGAGAGCATATGGATGATCCAGAGAGGAATTGGGAAGAATTATATGTGGTCCATATTAAACCAAAAATAGAACGTTTTTTGGTAAAACTCAACCTCGTTTTGAATGCTAAGTTGCATACAAGACAAACCAATAACTTACTGTAAAGCAAGGGGTTGGAAACATCAATGCTGGGGCTGTTTTTCTGCCAGAGGGAAAACAGGACACTGATCCATGTTTTAGGGAAGATGAAACGGGGCCCCCATGTATCGTTAAACACTTTTTAAGCAAGCACCCAACCTCCTTTTCCATCAGTGAAGAGCATTGAAGATTGTGGAACGTGGCCCTTTGGTCTTCCCAGCATTGGACAATGATCCCAAAAAACAACACAAAAACCGGTGTTCCCCCGCTCGGGCCCCCCCCCAACGAAGGAGTGGCTCCAATAAAAAATCATTTCAGGTCCTGGAGGTGGCCCCTAGGGCCAGTCTCCAGACCCCTCCAGCCCCAATAGAACATTTGTAGAGGGAAGTTGAAAGTCCGTGTTGCCCCCAAAACAAAACAATCACTGCTTTTCTAGAAGGAGAGCTGCAGGAGGAATGGGCCAAAAAATACCAGCTACAGCCTGTGTGCAAAACATGGGTGATACTTAAGCCCAATAAAAGGTTTTCTGTTATAAAGTATTGAAGTTGAACTTTTTTTGTTAATTGACCCCAAATACCTTAATTTTCCACCATAATTTCACATAAATAATTCTTTAAAAATCCTACAATGTGATTTCCTTTCCTGATTTTTCCTTTTCCTCATTGTGGGTTCTCTCTCTCAATGAGTGAAGTGTACCTAATGATTTGGAAATTACAGAACTTCTCTCATCTTTCTAAGCAGACGAAACTTTGCACAATCAGTTGGCTGCACTAAATAATTTTTTGGTGGCCATCACTGTATATCCATCATGAACAACTTCATAGCATATAAAGTTTTTTTTTCAATTGATAAACCCAACAACAGCTTTCTTTGGTGAGTGTATTTTTTTTTCAATGAGTGTACATGTACATGGACACACCCTGGATCCATTCTCTGAGTTTCAGCAGGAAGGAGACACTCCTGGAGCATTAATGATTAAACATTGTCCATTGGCGGCTCTCTCGTAACGGTTTTAAAGCGCCTATTACCTGGACTGTTTCCTTCCGGACACTGATAAGCAGAGTGCACAGTTCTGGGAAGTCAAGGCCACTCTCAAGAACCCAGCGAGTGAGCAAAAACACAGCGGTGGATAACGTGAGGAAGTCAGGACTGGTTCTACACATGTTGGGTGTGTAGGGAGAGATTATACAAACGAACAAGTCATGCTGAATTCCAACCCACTTTCTCAGGGACATCTCTCTCTCCCTCTCACTGGCTTTCTCTCCTTCTACTAACCCTACTCGGTCCCATGCCCTCTCCTCAGAGCTCGACCCTCAGAGAGCATGGGATTGATCATTAACCCTCCTCTAATTCCCTCACCCCACCCGCTGGAACCGAGCCCAACCAAACTCTGTTCAGACACTGCCAGGGAAGCTCTGGAGTACGTGCCTGTGCAGCCTGCACAACAAACACAAACCCATTGTTTATCACAGGCACACATTTGCAAAACAGATTGTCTGGATCAATACAGTGGAAAGAGCAAATTGAGTAAGACAGTGTTGCAAACTTATCGGCCTGTTTGGGATGATCGATTTGGGATGACGCACAAACACTCATCGTTATATAACACTCAGTTTAAAACTCCAACATGAAGCAGAAATTCAAACCTGTCCTATCCCAAAACCCATTGCCTTGCCTGCCAAAGGCTGCTGAGCAAAAAGTATTTTTATAATCACAGTTACATGCCTTCCCTACAATTAACAATATTGCCTTTAGTTTTGGAAATGCATTTTTTTTTTCAAAGTACTGTGGATTTCCATTAACAGGTCCTTTTTTTTCACTGTTTTGTTGTAAATTCCGTACAGCCCCTCAAGAAACAACATCCAGGCGCTCTCCGATCGTCCTCTCGTGATCGTGGACTCGAAGCCACTCCCTTTGCCTTTAGAATTAAAGGGCAGAGCTGGGGGGTTCATAGTCAAAGAGGTCTTTATGGTGATCGGAGACGTTGGGGTTTGCCCTGGTCCTTCCTGGCCTCCCCATTCCCCGTGGGTTGCCAAATGTCTTCATGTTGATCCCCCTCTTGGCTGTGTTTACCACCTACTAGTTCTCCTCTTTTTTCCTCTAGCTATGCTTGCTATAGCTAATGCCTGCAAAAAAAAGGGGTCTCAATCTACACACTTCTTGGCAATCAGTGATTGTTTTATTAGAACAACTGTGCTCTTAATTCAATAACTATTGCATTTTTTTCTGTTTTTTCTCCTCCCAGAGCTTGTGTTTCCTATACCAAGTTTCCTGCCCCCCCACAACATGATGTTCATATAATCCGCTGCATGCTTCACTCAAGCTGCTTCCCCGTTCATCAAGCTCGCCCCCCCCCCCCCTCCCCAGCCCCCCCATAATAAAACCCCGGCCACACCGACGGGCAGTAACCTCTTCCCCCTCAAAGTTTGCCGCCAATGGCTTCTTTTTCCTGCGTAGAACTCAAGATCCTGGAAGTGACTACCTTCTGTGTATCGAAACATGTTTTTTTTTTTTACAATGTCTTTTAAACTATCACTCCAAGACCTTACTAGGTTTAAAAAATAAAATAGTTTTTTAATTTTAATTTCCTTTACATTTATCAGGAGGATGGGTTCCCTTTTTGTGTCTTGGTCCCTCCCCAAGGTTTCTTCCTCCATAATGCTTAGAGGAAATTTTTCCCTTTGCCAACGTCGCCCTAGGCCCCTTGCTCAGTTTTTGGATGGGACGTATATATTTCTGGACGGATATAATCTAAACTTGAAGTGCTTTTTGAAGAACAATTGCTCCCATTTTGTCAAAAAAAAAAGCCGCTATTATTAAAATAAATCTGGAACTTGACCTTTGATACAGCTAAATAAGGGTTAGAAGAGACTTATACAAGTAGTAGGGGACAAAACAAAGGAAGTTACTACCTACAATAGGACCAGCAAACATACACTATAAACAAACAAACTACTTACAGCCTTGTTTTTACAAAAAAAAAGCAGTAACAAAGAAAAGAAGTCATACACAAACACACAAACAGTAGTTAACTGAAAACAAAACAAAAACATTTTTTCTAAACATATCAACCCAAACTTATGAGTATTTGAGTGGGAATGAACGAAAGTTGCTGTTTTTAGGCCTTTTTTTAACCTCCTCCCACCTCTCTGCCCTCGCGGGACTGGCAGCTTTGATTGGTTGTGTGACCAGCTGAGCAGAGGAAGCAGAGGCTTGGCAGTTAAAGGAAACGGACCTTGACCACAGGGACATTAAATGGCGCATACCTGTAGTTGCAGAAGGACAAGACCCAACTTCCTAGGGCAGCCTAGATGATATGTGTAAGAATTATATGCAAGTTATCTGTTTGACTATTGTTAATGGGCCTTTTACTCCAAGAGTGAACAGTGTAAAGTTAGCTTCACTGACTCACCAAGTGTGGGCCAGTAGATAGTGTTGGTACTCAAGCATCAAGTACCACCTCTGGTGTGGAGTTTAGTATGTTCTCCTCGTGTGTGTGTGTGTTTGTAGATGTCTTTCGGGTACCCTACTGTCCTTCCACAAACCAAAACCTGCCAGTGAATGGATTGATTACTCTGAATTGGCCCTCAGTGTGTGTGAATAAGCGAATGTGTGATGTCCTGTGGTAGACTGGCATATTTCTGACTTGAACCCTGTATTTTTAGGATATTCTCTCGAACCGCTACCACCCTCACACGAGCCTTTGTTATTCTGTGTAGCTGGTGAGTACTACATGGTTCGCCACACTGTCATGTGTATTTATTTTGTTATGCTTGTCAAACTTGTGTATTGGAGGCTTTCAGTTGTCTTGCTTCAAAGTCAGAGAGACTCAAACAAAGGTCAATCAGAGCCTGCAATGATCAGATTGGGGGGGAAGCTTCGTTATTTTTGCTCCAGCATGAAGAACCGGTTACGACAACAGATAACCGACATCTCCTCGTCCGACTACAACGCTGAGAGGCAAATTGCGTTAACTTCATGGCTAATAGGAAATGACTGAACTGGAACCTGAAATAACAAAATACCTTCAAAAATAACCCACATTTCATGTTTAATATGCCATAACAGCCTGAAGGGAAACCCCACCTCCTTTTTTTTATATAAGGTTGAGTGCAAAATAAGGTGGGCAAGTGTGAAACCTAATGTTAATTTTTTTGCCTTTTTTGTTTATTTCTGGTTTACACATGTATTCCCTCGGTGGCACATTTACTACAGAATCACAAGTCCTGCCAGCAAAACTACTTACATGTACAGACACACATCAATACACCGAGGAATGATAAGGTTACTGCTTTTCTTAAAAAAACAGAGTATTTTATTTAATCAAATAGGCTATTAAAAAGGAGGCAAGACAAAAATGCTGACAAGACCTTTACAGAAAGCATTTGGTGTATACATTACTGAAGAAAACCTGGCGTCACAAACAGGATATTATTCGCACTTTCAATGTGGCATGTATGAAAAAGGTCTTTAACAAGCTGTAGCACCATGTAACATATGGCTTAATTGAAACGGCCTACAAATTCAGACTGTATTAAACAATATTTACATTACATGTACAGCATTTAGCAGACGCCATTATCCATAGCGACTTAAAATTGATATAACAATCCAAGCAATTGTGGGTTAAGGGCCTTGCTCAAGGACCCATCAGTGGCAGCTTGGCAGAGGTGGAATTTGAACCCTGGACCTTCTGATCCATAATCCAGTACCTTAACCGCTACCACAGTCCCATAACAACCATGTAACTAGTTCGATTGCCCTATATCATCTATTTTTGGCTTTAGCTCAGGGCTTCCAAATTACATTCATTTTTTTCATATTGTGCCAATGTAACGAGAATGTACAGTTGGGGTCCAAAAGTTTGAGACCACTACTGAAAATGCTTGTTTGAACCTGAAGAAGAATTCATACTGCAGTATAATATAGCTCACTGAACATATTATGGAGTTACGCTGTACAATCTGAGCCGTCTCCATACATCACGTCACATTGATAATTCGGTGTACAAATTGAGTCGAAACACTGTACTGCAACATCTACAGGAACAAAGATCTAGATTTTGAGCTGAAAATCGAAGTAGCATATCATGAAAATAAATATCACGATATATTGTTGTATCGATTTTTTAGCACAGCCCTAGTAGCACAGCATATTATCATATTATATGGACTGTAATATGAGGAATTATTAGGTCTGTGGTAGCCTTGCAGGTCAGGTAGTGGACTATGGACCAGAAGGTCCAGGGTTCAAATCCCATTTCTGCCAGGCTGCCACTGTTGGGTCCTTGAGCAAGACCCTTAAAACCCACAATTGCCTTGGATTGTAAGACCTGTAAACCAATGTATAAGTCCGCTCCCCAGATAAAAGGGGCGTCCTTGCTAATGCCGTAAAATGTAAATTATAATATTTAAAGTACATCAGACATATATATAATATCTATATATAAATTTTCGCGCAACTGCATATAAGAATAAAAGAACCTTGGGTGACTGAAAGTGTTTCTTGGTTATTCTCATAGGAAAAATTGGTGAAACAGGAAGTAAAAGATACAACACACTAAACCTCTTTGTTTGACTCACAATCACTTCTTTCTGAGTACCTTGGCAGCAAGCACTACATCACTGGCATGTTTTCCCACTCTCCAGGCCCTCATTATTAAGCCCTTCACTGTGTGTGTGGTGTGTGGTGTGTGTGTGTGTGTGTGTGTGTGTGTGTGTTTGTTGGTGTTTGGAGATATTCAGTTCGGTGGCCTCTCTAATTAGTGGAACTGGTGTCCTCCTTTTTGCCTACTTTGATACACATTCCTGAAGGTTTCATTTGAAACGCCCATTAAAGCTTGTGTGTGCTCAACTTCTAAGGAAACTAAAACTGCCTCGGGTACAGACAAGGCTGGGCCTTGAGTAATTATCTGGTCCTTTAACACACACAAATATGGTTTTTACACAACCAAATCACACTGCCTGTATGCCCCTGTCTGTCTTCTGTAATAATAGACCCTCTGTGTGTCCATGTGGCCTGATCCAACAAGAAGGTGTGAAGCCTCAGAACCTTTTCTCAAAAGTCCTGTGGCAAAAGTAATATATTATTGATTAAGTAAAGGAGGTTTCATTCATTTAAAAAATAATAGTGGATAAAACCTTTTTCAGACCCATGACTATTTTTTTGGTACCTATTCACCAGAGCCTATAAAGCGTGTCCCCCGGTTTTCGATCCCTAACTCTATGTGGAGTTTGCCATGTTTTCCTCCCCCCGGTGTCCGCGTGGGTTTTTTACACCTCCTTTCCGGGTGCTCTGGTTTCCTTCCTCCGACAAGTCCCCAAAGAACATGCCATTAAGTGAATTACATTAAACTGGCCTGATCTAGTATGGTAATGGCTTAGTTTTTGATTAGAAACCCGGGTGTGTCGATGTCACCTTGTGTCTATCGTTAAATAAATGGGGCAATGAATGCTGAACGTGTGAATTAAATAAACCAAACAACCCAGACGGTTTTTAATATTACCTATTTATTCCATAATACGAATGTGCACTCACAGCCTAGTTTGCACTTTCCAAATGGTCCCCTATTGGGGGAAAAAAAAAAAAAAAAAAAAATAATTGGTTGTTTTCTCTCCTCCCTTCCAATAGTGAGAGAGTTTGAGTGAGTATAACACCAAAGAGCCAGCACAGCCCCACCACATAAAGTGGTTCAACGACTGTCCATTTTTCCTGCAAATCTACTCAGTGGCAAAAAAACCTCCTGCTGAATTCCTACCAATAATAAAGCCCTTTTTTTTTTGTGAAGATTTTGTCCCCATCATAAGCTGATGCACAGAACTTCCAGTTGTTCGTAAAAGCAGATTTACCATGTGTTTTTTTTTTGTATGCGAAAACAATTGCAAAGTCAATTAATTCCAATTTATAAATAATATCCAAGCATTAATTTTTTAACCTTTTAAACTACTTGTCAAAGTTATATACTAACAAACCATCATGGAATACAAGTCTGGAAGGTTCCAGCGCCAACAAAGGAAACACAAACAAACACAGCTATACACATAGGTAGGTTCCTGAATCTGTTCAGCCCATGGCAGCTTTTTCCCAGTACACCCAATTAAGTAGTGTAGGGAGGACTATTCGCATAAACAGAGGAACCAAACTGTTATGACCACCAAGGCCGTAACAGTGTTTAGGTAGGTGGTACGTGCCAAACTGACATCCACAGGAGCTCCTGGAACCAGAGTTTCCCAGCAGAACACAGTCCAGAGCGTCACACTGCCTCCGTCAGGTTTTTCCCACAGTGCATTCTGGTGCCATTACTTCCCCAGTTCAGCAGTGAACTCAAACTATAATAAGGTACTCATCAGACCAGACGAATTTGTTCCATTCCATGTCCAGTTCCAGTGCTCGTATGCCCATTGTTAGATTGGATAGGCACTTCTGAAAGCGTGTATTCCAATTGCAGTAATATTTACAGCATACAACATACGTCCTTATGCAATGTGACTTACAGCTGATACAATCTTGAAGGTAGAACTCAAGACATTGAGGGTTAAACAACCCTTATAATAGAAGTAAAAAACCATGTTTGTAGAGTCACATGTTCCTGGTCTCCCAAATGCCTCATTTTGGATCCCCTCTTGGGCTGTGTTTTAACCTACCAGTTTTTTCTCTCCTCTTTTTCCCTAGCTATGCTGCTATAGCTCACTAGCTTGCCCCGGGGGGTCCTCCAGCTAACACATGGCAATCAGTGATTGACATGGAGTCTACCAGTTCTCCTCTTTCTAGCTATGCTGCTATAGCTAATGCTGCCGGGGTCTCATGCTACACATGGCATCAGTGATTGACATGGCATCAGTGATTGTTAATAGACACTGTGCTCTTAATCAATAACTAATTACATTTTCTGTTTTCTCTCCGAGCTGTGTTCCGGCAGTTCCGGCCCCACACATGATGTACATCTGATGGAGCTCCACTCAAGCTGCTTCCGTCATCAGCTCCAACCCCACCATACCCGGGCCACTTAATGCCAATGTGCATACTTCACATTTTATTCGAACTTTGACTCCATGACTTTAGTTTCGCTCTTAGATTTATCATCCCCAAGGAGGTTGGGTCCCTTTTTGAGTCTTGGTCCTCCTAAGGTTTCTTCCTTGCCACTGTCGCCCTAGGCTTGCTCAATTTGGGAATGCACGTAGATATTAGGAGATAATCCAAACTTGTAAAGTTGCTTTGAGACAATGCTCCATTGTAAAAAGCGCTATATAAATAAATCTGACTTGACTTGACTTGACAAATATTATTCCAATTAACAGAATATTACCAAAAAAAATGGGTTGACAAAGACTAAAGTGGTTTTGAGATAGATTTTTTTAGATTACACATTACACAGATTTCACATGTGAGAATTAAACTAGAAGTTTTAATTAGAAACCTAATTAATAGGTTTCTAATAACAAAAACTGTAGTAGGCAAATGCCTGTCTATAAAGCAAGAAAGTCAACCAATGAAGTAAACCAGACCGATTACATAACGAGCCTAAAATTACAGTGGATAACATTTTTTAAATTGCTTTGAAATGACTGAAATATCTGTCAAATCCAAACCAGTTCCATATAAACATGTATAGTCACCAGCTCCTCCATGTGTTGCCTTACAAACAAGGATCATAAGTGTCCTAAGGACCTGCCCACTATTACGGGTTTAATCATGTGTCTGTTGGGGAAAATTCGAGCTGGACTAGCAAACAGAGCAGTGTGTTTGGTTGTTGCCTTGGGATGCCATGCCAGTGTTTTCACCACAAGTAATAAAAAGCAATCAGTATGGTGGGTCTTGTGATCTCTCCATTAAGGCAGAGGAACATTCATGACCTAATATCATCAAACCGCCCATCCCGAGTCATGATGTTTTCATCAGTGTGTATGAGTCACTGTATTCACTCAACCCTGTTAACCCCTGCTGGAGGAAATGTACAGTGTTCATGGTGCACCTGTCACTTCTCTATGCACCACTACCTTTACCACTCAATGGGTAATTTATCAGGTTTATCAATGGGCATCTACCACATTTTCTAGGTATATAAATACAGTGGTACCTCAGTTCTTGTCAGTAATTCATTCCAGAAGGCTTATCGAGAACCGAAAACGAGTACCGAGCTAATATTTCCCATAAGGCATAATGTAAACTGAATGAATCTGTTCCAGACCCCCAGAAAATCCACTCTGTATGAGGCATTATATGCATTAATGGAGTTGTATTGTACAGGAGCTCCTTGATTAACGATGGGGATACGTTCCACAAATCCATCATAAGTTACATGGATCATGAACTGAGGAGTTTAACGGGTGCTTGGTAGAGCGTCCTATACTCTCCTAGAGCCTCCTGAGACCTCGCGTCCCCACATGAGGACATGACGTTTTGGGTTTGCTACACCTCATACTTCATTCTGCTTAACTCAGTCCTCATTTGTAGACACTCTTGAGCATTTCACAAAAACAAAAATACCTCCTGTTCTAAGATGGTGCTCAGTTTGTATACATAAAAAGAACAGAGCTCCGAGGAGAGTAAGGAGGTCTCAAGAGGTTAACGGAGATATAGAAAGGATACTATGATAAGTAATGATAAGTAAGTTGATGTTTAAAACACTTCCATTAACGTACAGTTGGCCAAAATCATTAACACAATCTTATTTTATGATAAAGTGTTGAAAAATCTCATGTAATTTTGTGAGCAATAGATTGAAAGTGAAAAGTAAAAAGAAAACACTTACTCTATTGGCGAATATTGGTGAGCATTCAATTCCTGTTTTGCTTTCAGCTGGCTCTTCTAAACTAACCTTTTCAGGATCCATGGAGACTTATTTGCACTAAGAATACAGTACCGATGTAAAAATAAAGAAAAACATGACAAGCAAACACAATAATCTCTGAGCAAGGCTATTGTGAACCTGAATCACTGTGTACTGAATGTGTAATTGTGAATCGTGATTCACGTTTCGGCTGAAACGAGTCACGCAGCTCGACTCATGCAAGTTTAAGTAAGTACTCCAAGTACCGATCAAACAACGGGAACCGAGGTAAATATTTCTAGTCAAAATGCGTCAAGAACTGAGGTACCACTGCATATAATACTGACTGTTGACGTTCTGATACTATGCATAATCTGTCAACCGCCCACCCATTCTTTCATACTCTCAACTCTACCTGGGAAATGGCTGATAATTCTCAACAGGTTAATTACACTGACATGGCAGTCTGTGGTTCTGCTTTGGAGCACATGAGGTGCAGAAGCATTGCTGGTATAGGTGTAGGTGCACTGCATGACTGAACGGATAATAATAATGTGGCCAGATGTACCTAATAAAGCAGATGGTGCTCTCTCTCTCTAAATCCTTTACAGGGTGGTCCTTGAGCCAACTGTTCCCCATGCCAGGCAGCTGTTCTCTCTCAGAATGGAATGCACCCACTCCTCTGGGAGGCAAAATGGAGCATGTACCCTAAAACCAGGGTAGAGTTACTAGAGCTCAAGCACAGTGCAGAGTTTAACTTCAGCCTTAAATACGTGTGACCCGGAGAATCAGACTAATTAAGATTGGTTGCACTCTGGTGAAAACTGAACACTTTTAGGTTGAGCAGGTTTAGGTTTAGGTTTTGGTGATGGTTCTAGAATTTACCTCTGTTTAATTTCATTTAAAATTATTATACAGTAGGAAAAACTAAACATTTTCACAGAACAGGAAGACAAGTCTGCAACCTATGATGAGCAGCCAGAGGTGACAGTGGCAAGGAAAAACTCCTAAACTTGCATAAGGACGAAACCATGAGAGGAAGCAGGTTGGAGTGAGGATCCTGTCATGCTCAGGGTGAGACCAAACAACAATGTTGCTTTAAAGGGTTGATACCTTTGATGGGGTACTTGGCTATCCAAAATCTAGTGGAAAGCCTTAAGAATGAAGGCTGTTGTAGCAGCAAAGACGGAACACAGTCCAAACTAATACCCATGATTTTTGGAGGCAGCTTTTTGGCGAACACAAAACTTATTGCTACAGGTAAGCGCCACAGAACGTCAATCCAACCATCTGTTTGCTTTAATGACTGAGGTCTTAACAATTATAATAAAAAAAACATAATAGGAAATAAAAATCTCAACAGCCAATCAACACTGCGGATCCACGAGCAGAGGCGGGAGATTAAGAGCAGAAGCCTGCAAACCTGGAAATGGTATTAGGTGCATCTTATTAGGTGGTGAGAAGAAGCAGAAGTACCCATTGGGCAAAATCAGCAACAAAGAAGTAACATGACAAATTACAAAGCCTGCGTTTCTGGAGATGTGGGGCACTAATATGTGCTGTAATATCTATTGAAATAATAATAATAAACAGACTACAATAGCTTCTTGTCTCCTTAAAGTTCAGGTGCACCATCATGTAACCAAACTGCTTTTAAGATAGCCATGCTAGTCATTAATTGGAAGTATGGTCTTGTGTGGGATTTGAATCCAGCAGCTCTTTTACCCAAAGCCAGAATCCTACCACTAGAAGAAGCCAAGTGCCGATGGTTTTGTTTGTTTGTTGCTGAAAATCCTGTCAGATGACACTAATTTAATGACAAACTGGATTTTTCTGGTCAAACTCTAACCAGAAATGAATGTCCTCTGGCTCATCTGTGCAAGCATAAGCATATTCTTTTCAAGCACTTAACAAAGGACGGAAATAAGTCTCTCAAAACCTGTTATTCGTCTGTAAAATTAAAGCCAGACATGTTTTATTAGAGCCACTAAACACTACAGTGTTGGCCACCCAAGCGCTAAGTAGTAAGATTTCTTATGAAGAAAGCTATATTTCCTTAATATGAGTGAAATATAAGCTACTAATTAGCATTTTGCAAGTACCATTATGCTAATTGGTGAAATGTACGCTTGTTTGGTCACGCGTTTGCTTTAAAAGCTCCCACACGGCAGTGATAATTATTTTTTTACAGCTGAAAGCAGCCATTTATCATCATCACTTGTTTAGTTTATGCAGTGGCGGAAAGGAATTTCAAGAACATCAGGAAAGTTTTGTAAACCAGGCTTTTTAGTGGTGAGTATTTCCGTGTGATTGATACTTTGTTTCTGGTCACTGAAAATCCAATAGCACTCAGACCATTAAGAGTTTTGCAAACCCTTTCCATTTGTTGTAGTGGAGACAGCTGAACTTGGAGCATGTCTGGTGCATGCCAGGCATATCAAAAGCACATTGTTAATGTGTCTAAGCCACGATGTGAGGATGACTGGGAGTCGTAATTTCTAAACTTAACCATGTCGATCATATTGACCTACATTGATCATGTTGGACTACATTTTATGTGTGTGAGAGAGAGACGGAAGGAGAGAGAAAAGCGAATGGACAGATCAAATGTTCCGACAGATCAGATCAAAAGAACATCGATTTGTACACAGAGTGCAGACCAATACACAAAAGAAAAGAGAAATGTCAGGTCATGGATAACAGCTGTTCACTCTCCCTTCACAACAAGCATCTAAACCAACCCATCGGCACAGTGCAATGTCTCACACAGCTGCCAGCATACTGCAGATACACAGAGAGGCAAGAACCAAGGATAATGGAGAATGACAATAACGGAACAGAAGAGGGGACATGTAGTGGAATAGAGGTAAACAAAACTAAGAGATGTGAGAGGATGAGAGGATGGAAAATCAGATGGCAGAAGAAAAGAGAAGAGAAGACATGAGACGAATTGGAGAGAGAATTAGAGTCAAAAGAAGAAAAACAAACAAAAAAAAAGAAAAGGTGAGGAGATAGGAGAGAGAAAAAAAGAGAAGAATAGGACAAGGAGAACTGAAATTAAGACAATAAAAAGCAGAAAGAGGAACAGAGGGGAAATGAGTGGAAAAATAAAAGAGAAGTAATGAGAATAGATAAAAATGGGAAGAGGAAATGGAGAATGGAAAGGAGATAAGTAAAAATAAAGGAGAGAGAAAAAGCAAAAAAGAAGAAGATAGGAGAGAAACATGTAAGAGACATGAGAAGTGAGAAGAGAAAAAAAGAGAAAGAGGAGACAAGTGGACAAGATCATGAGAATAGTCCAAGCTAGTAGGTAAGAAATGGGAAAAAGCAGAGTAGTAAAGAGGAGATAGGAAGAGAGAAGATAAGAAAAATATATCGACAAAAAGTGAACAGAAGATGAAGAAAAAAAGACCAAAAAGAAAGAAAGGATGGTCAGGATCAGAGCTGAGAACAGAAGAGAATGGAAATGAATAAGAGAGAAGAAACGAAAAGAGTAGGATAGGAAAGAAAAGATGAGAAAAGAAGAGAAAAGAGACGAGACGAGGGAAGAAATGTACCAAGAAAAAGTGAACAGAAGATGAAGAAAAAAGACCAAAAAGAAAAAAAGAAAAGAGAAGAGCTGAGAAGAGAAGAGAAGAAAAGAGAAGATAAATATACCAAAAAAAAGTGAACAGAAGATGAAGAAAAAAGACCAAAAAGAAAAAAAGAAAACAAAAGATCAGAGCTAAGAACAGAGGAGAATGGAAAGTAAAATGGAAATAGGAGAGGAGAAAACAAAAGAGTAGGATAGAAGAAAATAACAGATAAAAGAGGAGAGAGAAGAGAAAAGAAGATAAAAGTCAGGAAAGATGATTGAAATGAGAAAGCTTAAAAAATAGAGGAAAAACCTGGACAAAAGGAAAAAGGAAAGAGCAAGTAAGAAACGATCAAAGATGTGACAATAAAACAGAAAACAGAAAGATGAGAAGGAAACCCTGAGATGACAGAAGCTAAAAAGAAGAGAGGACAGTAAGTGGAAAGAATTAGAGGAGGAGTGGAAAAGAGAGAAGGTAAAGAGAAGCTGATTGAGAAAAAGAAGATCAAGAGTGAGAGCAAACGAGAGGGAGAGAGAGAGAGAGAGAGAGAGAGAGAGAATTAGGAGTCGTGCCTCCCTTGAAGAGAAAGACCTGTTTCTAATTTACACTTCAGAGCAGCACAGCCCAGAATGAGGTCACCGCCACTCAAGCACAAAAACAAAATGAGAGAAGAGAAAGAGGGCTGGGACCGAGAGGGACTGTGAGTGGCAGCGAGGGGGACAGTGAGGGGAAGTGTAAGAGCTTGTGTGTATTTCAGGATCTGTTTATAGGGCTCATATAAACACTGTCCTCTACCTGAACATCTTTCACTGAGTGTGAATACCAGAGAGGCATCGTGTGCCAAGCCTACTAGGGTTTCAGGAAAGGCATGAAGTTTTCTGGGAAGTTACAGCAGAGCTACCTTGACTGTGTTTACATGTACGCTATTAAAACAACCATTATCAACTTGTGGCTGATACAATATGCGGGCAAAAGTATGTAGACACTAGGGTTGTGCAATAAGATCTTAAGTGTTGTTTTAACAATGTGCGAGCTGACATGATCAAGAATGTCAATAACTTTGCAAAAAGAAGTCAAAAACATGCCTTAAGAGTTCAGACATTCCACGATAAGCTTAAACCAGCCAAAGTACCAGCACAAAAACACACTCAGCAAACTTTGGTGTTAGCCTTCTGTAAACAAAAGTGCCTTACGACTAGAATAGCTACAGACGGCAAGACTTAACTCATGATGTCACTAATTACATCATGCAAGACTTGGTGCCAATTCCGGCGAGATGGGTTCAAACAACTTTCAAACAAGAGAAGAGAAGAGAAGAGAAGAGAAAGTGAACAAAAGATGAAGAAAAAAAGACCAAAAAGAAAGAAAGAAAACAGAAGAGAACAGCTGATAATAGGGAAGAATGGAAAAAAAAATAGGAGAGGAGAAAAAAAAAAAGTAGAAGAGAAGAGATGAGAAGAGAAGAAAAGAGACAATAAGAGAAGACACCAGACAAAAAGAGAAATAAACCACGAAATAGTGAACAGAATATCAAGAAAAAAGACCAAAAAGAAAGAAAAGAGAAGAGCTAAGAAGAGAAGTATACCAACAAAAAGTGAACAGAAGATGAAGAAAAAAGACCAAAAAGAAAGCTAGAAAAGAGAAGATCAAATCTGAGAACAGAGGAGAATGGAAAAAATAAGAGAGGTGAAAAGAAAAGAGCAGAAGAGAAGAGAAGAGAAGAGAAAGTGAACAGAAGATGAAGAAAAATAGACCAAAAAGAAAGAAAGAAAACAGAAGAGAAGAGCTGATAACAGGGGAGAATGGAAAAAAATAGGAGAGGAGAAAATAAAAAAGTAGAAGAGAAGAGAAGAGAAGAGAAGAGAAGAGAAGAAAAGAGACAATAAGAGGGAGACCAGACAAAAAGAGAAATAAACCAAGAAATAGTGAACAGAATATCAAGAAAAAAGACCAAAAAGAAAGAAAGAAAAGAGAAGAACTGAGAAGAGAAGAGAAGTATACCAAGAAAAGGTGAACAGAAGACAAAGAAAAAAGACCAAAAAGAAACAAAGAAAACAGAAGATCAAATCTGAGAACAGAGGAGAATGGAAAAAATAAGAGACGAGAAAAGAAAAGAGCAGAAGAGAAAAGAAGAGAAGAGAAAGTGAACAGAAGGTGAAGAAAAAAAGACCAAAAAGAAAGAAAGAAAACAGAAGTTCAGAGCTGATAACAGGAGAGAATGGAAAAAAATAGAAGAGAAGAGAAATAGACCAAAAAAAAGGAAACAGAAGATCAACAAAAAAGACCAAAAAGAAAGAGAAGAGAAGAGAAGAGAAGAGAAGAGAAGAGAAATAGACCAAGAAAAAGTAAACAGAAGATCAACAAAAAAGACCAAAAAGAAAGAGAAGAGAAGAGAAGAGAAGAGAAGAGAAGAGAAGAGAAATATACCAAGAAAAGGTGAACAGAAGATGAAGGAAAAAGACCAAAAAGAAAAAAAGAAAACAGAAGATCCGATTTGAGAATGGAGGAGAATAGAAAAAACAGGACAGGAGAAAAGAAAAGAGTAGAAGAAAAGAGTAGAAGAGAAGAGAAGCATTGACACAGTGTCAATTCCGGCGGTTGAGAGAGAAGGGTTCAAACAACTTTTGAATACTTTAGACTCTAAACATCCCAGGAAATCTCAGAATATCATGTTTTCCAATATCGCACAGCCCTAGTAGGCTCCCTGTCTAATGAATGATCTGGGTTATTTCACAAACAGGGAATGGGTTGTACTTAATGAATCTCAGTGAATCTCAATACAAGGGTTGTCCAAAAAGTTCAGTGACTGCACCAATAAACAAGCCAAACCGTACCTGACTTTAATTTGGCCACCAAGCCCTATAAAGTAATGATCTTGATGGGCCAGTGCTGCTATAGAGCTGGGTCAGGCATCACACGTGTCTGAGAAAGGTTGGAGAGGGGTGCCTTGAGATGAACTGGTGCCCTGTCTTGGGTAAGGGTTGTACTAAATGCTGTACATGTAAACAATACACTTACATCTGAATCTGAACCAGCTACTCTGGAGAACATGCTAAGCTCTACACAAACAGTAGTCTGATCAAAACCGGGTCCAATGGCCATAAAAAGGGGCTCTTCTACTATTTAGAGCAGGCATGTGTTCATGTATCAGAAATGAGTGGATATCTAGTTGTTTTTAATGCACAGCCCATAGCGGAGAAGAAGAGACGGTACAAGGAGGAAGTGAAAGACAAACACAGACGGACAGAAACACACACATAAACAGACAGAGAGCAATGTTACTGGTGGCTTTGGTTTGTGAGGGTCACAGAGCACAAACTTATACTATAAACTCACAAAACACACACACACACACAGGGAACTTATCAACATTGTCCTCCAATCCTTCAGTCCTTCACCTTTCAACATCCAGCAAACATAAACACACTGTAAACTTTGTGTAGTACCACACACAGAGCTGTGGTGGCGCAGAAACCACCAGCTACACCCGACACAAGCAGCACACGGCTCTGTACACACTTCACACACAAGCCGTACACACGTCAGCAAGCCACCCGGAGCAGAGCCAGAGCCAGAGGTCAGGAACCGAAAGACGATGTGACCACAGCTCAACCAAACGACCCCCACACACAAACACCAACACAAATTTATGCACACGCTAATATGACATGGGTTTGACTATAAAAGGCAAGGCCACACAAACGGAGCATGTTGCTCAGCAGAACTGTGTGTACCTGCCCTGTGTGTACGGCAGATTTGGGCTTCATCAGGAGCACGTCCAAACTGAGGAAATGGAGATTCTCACAGCAAAATGGCAAAGTTTATTAGACGTTCATTTCCTGACTGAATCCATACAGCACAGGATTCAACACACTGGGTTCAGGCAAGAGTACACTCTGGACTAGGGCTGTGCTGAAAAATCGATACAGCAATATATCGCGATATGTATCGTGATGTGATGTATTAAGGCAACTCAGACTGTACACTGTAACTCGTATTCCGGCTGTCTTTATATTTTCAGTATATGGCAATATGCATCGTATTGCAATGTATCGTGATGCGTATCGTATCATGAAGTCCTTTCCAATACCCACCCCTATATTTAGTATTGTAGTGATTAGTGCTAGAAGAACTTCACACCAGAGGAAACACAGTGAGACACTGTGAATGAGACCCTGATCACTTTAGATAGGTGATAGGTGAAGCCCCATGCAATTCACAAGTAGCAGGCCAGAGGTCCGATAAGAATCTTTCCTGCAGCACTATACACCGCCATCCTTGAAAGCAAGTCAGGATTTGAATATACAGGATGCAGGTAGGAATTTTCCCAAAGGAAGTAGCAAAAATAGACTTCTGTTGGCAGGGTTCAAGTGTATATTGTTCAAACAACTACTTGAGTATAGTAGTATGATTTTTATCATTGTCCATGGCTTTCTAGTACTTCGATCTAGGTGCTTAATCCTCAATTACTTGGACTGGTTTCGGCTAAATATAGATACATATTCAGTGTCTGGGCATGTATGTGCATTGTTTACTGTGTCACCACATGTTTATGAGCTACGACATCAAAAAACAGCCATTCTCCCATAATTAGCCAACGAATAGAAAGCAGTAGTGTTTAGGTGAAGGTAAGACCCCATTCAGAACATCATCTACCTCCACTATTTTCCTGACTGCCATTTGTTATAGGGGGTTTGTAGTTGTAGTTAGTGGGGTAAGAGTATTCAATTAGCCCATACATCATACTGTTACATACCATGTATGTGTTTGAGTGTACGAAAGAGACCTTGTCTTGACTTCCTATACTTATTTGGACAAAATGTCCTCATCATGAGCGTGTCTCCAAGCAGAAAATCTAATTTTGTCAGTAATCCCATCAATGAGTGTACATGAATAATCAGATAATGGAAAACCTCCAGGTTTACTCAGGTAATTATCACACTTCTATGCAGCCAGCCAACAACCTCACACCAAGATGTGCCGTAAACTTCAAACTTTAATATTAAACAATGAAATTCCACATTTTCTCGAGCATATACTGCTTTTGAGTCTCCACAAAATGTTCGGTAGCCGTTTAGCGGACGCTGCATTTAATTCCGGGGTAGCCAGAGAGGTAAAATGCCGACCAGGTCTATGGAAACAATCTCAAACGTAGCAAACTCACTAAGGATAAAAGCTTGCCAACCGCATTACACTCTCGTGTTACGTTTGCTTGGATGCGTAGACTGAGAAAACTGATAGAAATCATAGTATGGAGATATATGCTCTGAGAAATCCAATTACTGAGATAAATTCCAGCTCTCTTTATGGTATTTCTTACTCTGATTTCTGGATCGGAGTATGCTGTATACATGACCACTTGAATAATTGGATAACAGCAAAAATCTGACTATGATTGTATCATAAAATGCATGTAAACGCACTCTGTGATAGGAAAACCTGCCATTTTTGCCTTTAATTGCTTTTTTAAAGGGCAACTTTTATTTAAAAAACCAAAAGAGCCAAAGATTTGCTTTAGGTTACCGAGGTTAAGGATAGGTGCAGGTGTAGTATTAATTAGCTGCAGTAATGCTTCACTGTCACTCATGTCATCAATGGAAAGTCCTTGCAAGAACAGCAAAACCAACATATGTGTGTGTGTGTGTGTGTTACACAATGGATTCGACGATTCATGTCAGTGGGTACCCTCTCTCAGTTTCCATGGCACTTTTCGACAAGACAAAGACGGTCTTTGTGGAAACATGTTCAGGTGTGCATACGCAAGAATTCACGCGCACACATATGAGCGAGACACGAGTCTACAAGAGATTAAATATCAAGCCGGGGGTGTTTTGGATCACAGTGCCGCCCATCGCAAAGCTGTGAATTAAAGCTATTGTGTGTGAGAGTGGCTGACGGGAGATCTGTGCTGACTGGGTGTTCTGTTTAGTCTGCCCTGATCTTCTCAAGAAAAACCAATCACACCAAGAATAAAGAGAGCAAGAACGTAAGATAAAGTGCAGCCCTCATAATCCCTATCTCCCATCATCTGAAGCCACACACACACACTTGAAGCGTTTGAAGAAAATGATCGAGAAAGAGGCACTGATGCTGGGCTGGATTTATTAAACCTACTTTTCCAGCCATTCTCAAGCACAACTTGACTGCATTCTGCATGAAAACTGTTCTGTATATGAAACTATTGAACAAGCCTAAACGTACAGGATATGCGTTATGTAAACATAAACACACATTACATTTACATTTACAGCATTTAGCAGACGCCCTTATCCAGAGCAACTTACAACTGATACAGTCTTACAATCCAAGCAACTGTGGGTTAAGGGCCTTGCTCAAGGACCCAACAGTGGCAGCTTGGCAGAGGTGGGATTTGAACCCTGGACCTTTTGGGCCAGAGTCCAGTACCTTAACCACTAGGCTACCACAGTCCCACCACACACAAACTACTCTTCATCTGGCATATACAAGACAGTCTGATACAAGCAGTTAAGGGTTAATGGGCCTTGCCTATGGGCCTGATGGTGGTATCTTGAGAGAGCCAGGATTTGGACTCACAAATAGTCTAGAATCTTAATGACTGAACCACATTAACTCTGCATTTGATCTACAGTTTGGACAATAAGTGGTGGCCAGTTTTGCATGCAATGTCCCACTAACAGGCAAAACAGTGGGAGTGTTTCAGCGACCATGTCCCTGTTTCCGTGCAGAACGGGCTGAACATTTTACTAATTATTTGCATACAAACAATGAATTATATATAAGCTCCGGCCAAAAAGTGAGTCACCTAACTTCAGGCTCCTGCAGTTGGCGTTGGATGAGGATGAACGTGCAATAATGCCTGCTGGGTGTGCGATGGGATTCATAGATTGTGAAGAGGTGGTACATTGTACTGAATGTCTCATTTGATGTGTGGAAAATGGGTGGTAATGCAGAAGGTAATGACTGGTAAAAAGGAGCGCCAAAGGCCATAGTGTGAAGGAAGTAGCTGAATATTCAGGTGTATCAAAGTGTACTTGCATGGCTTATGAATAAAAAATCGCTTCTGTTCAAGGCAAGAATTGCTTCTAGATGTCAACACAGGTCCTTCACAACCAATTTCTGAAAGAACACTGTGCAGGGAACTGCATACCATGAACATATGGAGCAGAGTCGAACACGAGGCCTTTGCACACTTCAGAAATTAGACTGTTCATGACTTATAAGGTTGGATTAATCCTTTCTGGATGAATGTGAATGATGCTAGGTGCCACGTTCATCCAAGACCTCAGGAAGCCTTCAATGAGGACTGCGTGCAAGGTCTGGTTCAAGCTGGAGGAGGTTCTGTGATGTTCTGATGCTGTTTTAATTACGCAGAAATGGGTCCTTTGGTTGAGGTGACAGTACATTTGAACCACAACGCCTACACTGAGCATCTGGACAACCAGGGGCCGGAATCACGAAAGCTATCTTAAGAAAAAACTTGCGAAGGGTCTTAAGACAAACACTAAGAAGTTCATAAGAATGTTCTTAAATGAAATTATCAAAAAAAAACTTAAGTTCTCAAATATTATATTAAGAAAATCAATTATTCTGCTATTAGTTTAATCCTCTCCGAGGACGGCAAACTGGCGGAAAAACATCAAACCAAGTGTTCAAAAAACTTTAGCAAACAAGAAATATAGGTGATGGTGGAAGAAATAGGCGGCTTTGCCATAAACCTAAAAAAAGTAAGGTAATTCTTAAGAAGTTATTTAAAGAATCACAAACTTTCGTAACTTTTTTCCTCAGAATGATAAAAAAAAACACATTTAAGAAGATTTTCTTTCTTAAGCAACGTTCGTGAATCCGGCCTCATTATCTTACCGAGGAGCATAACATTTCTATCCCTGTATTCCAGGATGACAGTTCTGGTGTTCACAGAGCTGCAAATGTGACTGATCGTAATGATGAAGATTCAGGATTAGGTTCAGGTTCTAGCTGACTGGCTCAATTCTTTGCTGCAAGAGAGGCTGAACATTGATGACGCCTACATCCAGAAACTTGTCCAGCCCATGCCAAACTGAATCGCAGCTGTTATTTAGGCTTGTGGAGGTACTACACTCTATTAGGTACGTTTCAGTCACGGGTGACTATTTTTTTGTCCGGTGAGCTTACTATAATATGCAGCATCCATGTAAGGCGGATGCTTTTTTTCTCACTGATCTGGCACCGTCTTATTTGGCCACAGAACAACAGGGCTTTTTGTACACAGCAGTGTTTTCATTAGGGTATTTGATATTAAACCATTTCCCATGGGAATCTAACGGTACTTTAGCTCTCATACTACGTGCTGGTTCTGAATAGTGTCTTCTTCTACAAATGATTTGATTTGACTTGAAGGGACTGGAACGATTCAAAAATCTGTGTACAATCTAAGATTATATCAAGTCACTCTGGATGAGTGTGTCTGCTAAATGTAAATGTACTGTATATGTCAACAGAGAGATCACGAGAACCATCAAACTGTGTTGTGGAATCCCAAGGTCATGTCCAGGCAAATGAAATAGACGTGGCCTACGTGCCTCTGACTTCCAATGAAGGCGGCATGGCCTGTGACCTCTCAGTCCCAGTAAATGAGCTGTTACCATTGGATCTGTCAGTCTAAGAAAAGGCCCGGTTAAGAAGCCCCGGCCCTCTGTAACTGCCAGTCCCTCATACCTCTTCTTATAGTTCTTCTTCTTATTATTCCACACATTTCTGGGATTAATGCAGCCGGAAGCACTTAACACACAGACACGTTGTGTAGATAATCGTGTTGTGCTGTGTGTATTTGGAGTCAATCCGATTTATCGTTTAATAGATTTAGTTAAAAATCTAAAAATCACTTATAGAAATGCATTGATGGAAAGTTCAGTTTCCAATTCCAACCGACGGAATTTATAGGCTTTATCGCACTTTATCTTAGCTGTGCACCCCACCCCGTCTCCACATACATGATATATACCCATACATAATACACTACCAAGCCCACATGGCCAAAAGTACTGGGACATAAACCCGCATTTGGCCAAAAGTATTTGGACACAAACCTGCAGGTGCCCAAAAGTATGGGGCAAAAACACACATGTGGCCAAAAGCATTGGGACACAAACCTGCACATGGCCAAAAGTATTGGGACACAAATACGCATGTGGCCAAAAGTATTGGGACACAAAGTTGTACATGGCCAAAAGCATTGGGACACAAACCCGCACAGGGTCAAAAGTATTGGGACACAAACCCACACATGACCAAAAGTACTTGGACACAAACCTGCAGATGGCCAAAAGTATTGGGACATAAACCTGCACATGGCTAAAAGTATTGGGATACAAATACGCATGTGGCCAAAAGTATTGGGACACAAAGTTGTACATGGCCAAAAGCACTGGGACACAAACCCGCACAGGGTCAAAAGTATTGGGACACAAACCCACACATGACCAAAAGTACTTGGACACAAACCTGCAGATGGCCAAAAGTGCTTGCCACATTTCAGGCACTGTAGATCTAGTTTTAAACATTGCAATTGTATTGGGACATAAACCTGCACATGGCCAAAACTATTGGGACACAAATACGCATGTGGCCAAAAGTATTGGGACACAAAGCCGTACATGGCCAAAAGTATTGGGAAACAAAGCCATACGTGGCCAAAAGTATTTTTACACAAAGCTATATGTGGTCAAAAGTATTGGGACACAAACCCGCACATGGCCAAAAGTATTAGGATACAAAGCCATATGTGGCCAAAAGTATTGGGACACAAACCCGCACATGGCCAAAAGTATTGGGACACAAAGCCACACGTGGCCAAAGTACTTGGACACAAACCCGCACATGGCCAAAGGTGCTTGCCACATTTCAGGCACTGTAGATCGAGTTTTAACCATTGCAATTCATACAGAACTATAACTTCTTATTAAACAAATCAAAACAAAGTGACAAATCACCTTTTCAGTGGAATTATTAAAGGTGACCTGCATTATTGCATTATGTATCTTACATTTTTACTGTGTAACCTCCCCGTGCTGCGCCTCCTCGCAAAAGCTACCCCCCAAAATGGGCGCACCCCCACTTTGTGAATCACTGGTCTAATCAACGCTTATTTTTTCACAGTACTGACTCCTATCAGATAGCATTGTATTGGCTATCTTTGAATATCTGGCTGTAATGACAATCACGCACCATCAAGCAAACCCCTCATAAACATACACCTGGAGTTAGTTCTGGGAAGAGCTTGGCATGTGAATCAAAACCAGATTGTTTTGCTTCCAGTTTTCCAGGTGTCAGTGCAAAAACACACTGCGCACCGTGGAGAGCGAATAAGTTGAAACCAACCAAGAGAGTGGCTGAAGATGGAGATAAGCTGCAGCTTGCTACTGACACCGAGTCCAGACTTGCACTTCCAGTCTGTTAACACACACACCCACACACACACACACACACCCACACACACACACCGCCCAGTCAGCCAGCCACTCTTCGTAATTCCAGACTGGTGGAGTGTGCATGGGCTAAGCTGATCAGACTCCTATCAATAAGAGACAAACGGATTAGATCAGAGCTCAAGAGGCCAGAGGAGAGACTGTAAGAAAGGAATACCCTTTGTAATGTGGGTGCTTAACACAGACCAGCACTTTCCTGTGCCGAGAAATTATGAACCTTGCTTACAATGGAAGCCCATGGGCAGAGTTCAGTCAGATTTACAGCATGAGACTACCGTCACACCTCGGCACTCGACCACCGAGGTGTAACTCTTTGACTTTGGTATCTTTGACGAGAAAAAATTGTCTCGCACTCGTCGCTTGTTCAGCACTTGGCGCACTTACTAAATTTGTGTCATTTTAGACTCGCAATTCGTATGCAAATAAGTCACCATGGGTACCAAGGAGGCTAGTGATATTTCAAACCAATGTAAAAAACATGAAAACTGTCCGCACCACAGTAAACCTTATACTGTATGTGGTACAATATAGATACGAAAATATACAAAAAGAAAAAAACTATTTAAAAAACAGCAAAACAGTTTCAAAATGTTTCAACTCTGAATTTGAATCAGTTCGGTAGAATGGCTCAAATACTCTTAGGCCACTGTAAATAATGAGCTGTTGTACCTGTTAACTACACATGATGCAAACATCGGTTCTCATAAAGAATATAACCCCACTCATCCTTAAGGAAGTTTATTACAGAATTCTATCACTGTGGAGCCGTGAATAAATTTAATCACACATATCTATAACTGATCAAATCCAAATGGGGCTTATGCTAGTAATAGAGAATTCCAAATTCTGACAATTCGATACGATACTGAAACTCAGCACTGTTTTCGAAACCAAAGACAGACACTGTGCTTACTTAATGAGGACTTAGACTGAAAAAGCCATTCTAAAAGCCATCTACACATTTAATATACATTCAATTACAAAGGGGGTTTCCCATGTTGAACAAACAAGTTTTTAAAATTTCTTATGACGACAACTTATTTGCCACCACATTAGCTATGGCTTGCTGATATACACTCCTATGGAGATTCCAGTACCAGGAGTTAAAACTTTTTTGTACTCCGCACTGTTACGGGCGGGGCAAGGCATGGGCAGTCGAGAATGCAGGTTCCAGTTAAAAAGGGTTTATTAATGAAAATAAAATAACAGAAGAATAGACAACCAAGCGAAAACTAGAAACAAACACAGTAAACAAAAATAAACCTGGCATGAGAACCGAACAAAACCATAATAAAACTAACCGAGAGAAAACACAGGTCAATGAAAATAAACCTGGCGTGGTAGCCGAAAAAACTAGGAGCATGAACAGGAACTTGGCAAACACAAAATAACCAAACTAAAACCTGGCGTGGTAGCCGAAACGAAAGGAACCGCTAGCCGAAGGTAGGCTAGGCTAACGTAAAGTCCAGTGGCGAACGGCGTCGCAAACAAAAACAAAAGCAATCCAAACCTGCCGTGGATCTTGGCATGGATCTTGGCGTGGTTCGTGCCGTGGATCTTGGCGTCGTTCGTGCCATGGATCTTGGCATGGCTTGTGGCGTGGTTTGTGGCATGGATCTTGGTATGCTTCGTGGCGTGGATCTTGGCGTGGACCGTGGCGTGGTTCGTGGTGTGGTTCGTGCCGTGGTTCGTGGCGTGGATCTTGGCGTGGTTCGTGGTGTGGATCTTGGCGTGGTTTGTGGCGTGGATCTTAGCGTGGTTCGTGGCATGGTTCGCGGCGTGCATCTTGGTGTGGTTCGTGGTGTGCATCTTGGTGTGGTTTCGTGGTGTGGATCTTGGCGTGGTTTGTGGCGTGGATCTTAGCGGTGGTTCGTGGCATGGTTCGCGGCGTGCATCTTGGTGTGGTTCGTGGTGTGCATCTTGGTGTGGTTTGTGGCGTTGGGACCTTGGCGTGGTTTGTGCCGTGGTTCGTGGCGTGGTTCGCGGCGTGCATCTTGGTGTGGTTCATGGTGTGCATCTTGGTGTGGTTCGTGGTGTGGGTCTTGGCGTGGTTTGTGCCATGATTCGCGCCATGTTCGCGGCGTGCATCTTGGTGTGGCTCGTGGTGTGGACCTTGGTGTGGTTTGTGCAGTGGTTCGTGGCGTGGTTCGCGGCGTGCATCTTGTTGTGGTTCGTGGCGTGGATCTTGCCATGGTTTGTGGGGTGGATCTTGGCGTGGTTCGTGGCGTGGATCTTAGTGTGGTTCATGCCGTGATTCGCGCCATGGTTCGCGCCGTGCATCTTGGTATGGCTCGTGGTGTGGTTCATGGCGTGGAACTTGCCATGGACCGTGGCGTGGTTCGTGGCGTGGTTCAAGCAAGCGCACACAAACAGCAACCTTGACCGAGATAATGCTGCCGCGATGTAACTGGCAAAACATGATGCTTATATAGCCGGAATGCCAGCTGCGTGCGGCAGCAATTTACGTCCCAGGAACCAATCAAAAGAAAAGAAAACAAAAAAACCCAATCGACCAGAAGATCAGGATCCGTGGCCATCTTTGTCCTGCAAGGGATTGTGGGCGATGTAGTCCCTATCGCCACAACCGAAAAAACAAACAAAAACCGGGGACAGGACACGGCACCTGACATGCGCAGATAAAAAATAACCCATGGACATAAAAACAACCCATTAAAATCGGTTGATAAATGTAGATTATTGTGCTTTTTACCCAAGAAAAAACGCAGATTCCCCATTTATTTGTATTTGTTCACAGTCCATTCTCGCCTGGACCAATATGGCGGACGCACTGACGTATCGCAGCAACGATTCTTGTCCTTTGGCTTTCAGTCCTTATCCGCTTCCAAGCCGATCTACTGGGGTATTTCCACACAGCACTCCTGCTGCTGTCTTTGCTCATTAAGATGCTGCAAACACTGATTTTGCTTCAGCTGCCATTTCAGCATAACTAAAGCGTTCTGGTCGATACGGAACACTGAGCGGCTCAAACGAAAGTGTTCGGCAAAGGGAGACGAGTATTGCAGGGTTTCAGAATGTTCAGTATCGATATTTATCAATTTGTCGATATATTTAACAGCACGAGTTAGTGACCACCAACTCTTTCCCCTGAAAAAGTCATCCAATCTCAGAAATGTGGAATTTTAATCTTGGAGCTTTAACTGAAGTTTCTATAATACCTTAACGAAAGCGGTTATTGACTATTCAACCGTCCTTGGGCCATTATTTGTATGTTAGTAAACAGGATTTCCGTTCTTTTCTCAGATGGTAATGGGTCTGTGGTAATTACACTGAAGATGAGATAGAACGGGATTAGGCTGGGAAAAAAACCCTGTTATCTTGAACTCAAGGGAAGGTCTGGACACTTGTCTTTGGCATTGTGGAATCAAAACAACATCAGCATTGGTAAACACAGAGAACCGCAACCTCACACAGAGAGAGAGAGAGAGAGAGAGAGGACAACAGTCGGTAGTAAACACAGTGACATAACTGCAGGTCTTTGGCACTTTTCCCATAATTGCAGTAATCCTCTCACTTGTTAAGAGAGAGACACTACAGCTTCCTCTGCAGCAAGAGAAACACACACAAGCCCTTAGGCCACGACCTATGACCTCTTTCAGGATCAGTAACATTCACCGTGCTCATAGCCCACACACTCACACATAAGCCTGGGGTCAAAAATTCGTTCAGACCTGCTTCCCAGCGGCTCCATCAGGTAACAACCGCTCGAAGCAAGATCTGAATCAGGACTAATGCAGAGCTCAAAGGGACAGTGTTCGCTGTGTTTACAAAGAAATTCCATATAGATCCCATATAAACATCCTGACTTGCTATTAAGGACATTAGTGGAAAACCTGCCTCGGGAGTTTCTTAGCATGCTTTTAAAATGGGCAGCTCCAGGATTTGCAGTCAGGGGGGTACATTTGGTGTTTAAAACACTGCTGCACAGTAACTGAAATTCGAATTACCAAACATGACCTAGCAATTGCTGAGGGAGTTTATTATAGTTACCTATGAATATGTTCTCATACATAACACAATTTTCACCAAGTAATAAAAGTACAGTGGGACTGTGGTAGCCTAGTGGTTAAGGTACTGGACTCTGGACCAGAAGGTCCAGAGATCAAATCCCACCTCTGCCTGTTGGGTCCTTGAACAAGGCCCTTAACCCACAATTGCTTGGATTATAAGACTGTATCAATTGTAAGTCGCTCTGGATAAGGGCGTCTGCTAAATGCTGCAAATGTAAATGTAAATGTACAGGACAAAAATGTTAAACCTGGTCATGTTATTGAGAAAAAGGATCCAATATTACATATAAGTGATTGACCGATTAATAAGGCTGGGCAGATTAATGCCATTTTGAAGTACTCAGCATCGGCCGGTATCTGCACTTATGAGGCCCATATTCAAAAATAGTGGGGGGAAATACGCATAAACTTTGTTTCCTGCACTAGAACTTGCAGCTCATGAACTGAAACTAGTGACTAACAGTACACGCTGAGGTTCAGTGAGGGAGGGGCCGTTTATGAGAAGATAAAAAGTTTGTTTCCAGCAGTTCAACTGACCACTTTTACCTGGAACTGGAATAAAACCAAGCAGATGCTGCTACCATGTGCACTACTCTACTACTAACAATGTTTATTTTGTTGCAAGTATTTACATACTTTCATTTTTTCCCCAGAAAGACTGTGATACTGTTATCTGGTAATAAATGATCTAGTTAAGAGCAATTAAACTTTTTTTTTTTTTTTTTTATAAAAAAGACAAACAGATTGCAAACAGCGCATGTATAGCTTAAATACATGTTCATTTAATATCAGCAGTTTGGTGTCTCTTTTATTGTAATTAGTTATAGTTATGAGTTAAGATATCAGCACTGACCAATATTACATATTTTTGAGTGACACAAGTATGTGAACCTTGGTTCAGTGTCTGGTGTGACCCCTTTGTGCACTAAACATTGATCCAGTAGCTGTTGAGTCATACTGGACATCGGTTTGGAGGAACTGTAGCTGCAAAACAGCCTCAAGTCTGGGACGTTGCTGGGCTTTCTCCCAGAAACGACCATTTCAGTACATTAACTTTATTCTTCTTTAACCATTGTTTGGTAGAATGACTTGTGTGCTTACGGTCATTGTCTTGTTGCATGACTAACGTTCTCTTGAGACTCAGTTCATGGACAAATGTCCTGACATTATATTTTAGAATTCAATGATGGCAAACTGTCCTGGCCACAGATGCAGCAAACCAGGCCCTAACCCTGATGGTTCTCATGCTGGAATGAAGTGCTTTTTCTTTCTCAAGATCTAACACTACTCAATTAAACCAAAAAGTTCTATTTTGGTGTCATCCATCCACAAAACGTTTGTCCTATAGCCTTCTAATTGTCCAGATGATCTTTTGTTTTTTTAGATACAAAAGAGTGACTTACTCTTTGTAGCCCTTGCATACACACCATTGTTTTTCAGTGTTCTCCCAATGGTGAACATTAACATCAGCCAATATGAGTGAGGCCTTTATTGTGTAGAAGTTATCTCGAGTTCCTTTGTGACCTTGTAGAATATTACAACATGCTCTTTTAGTGAACTTTGTTGGCCAACCACTTATGTGGAGGGTAACAATGGACTTGAATTTCTTCCTGTTGCACACAATCTGTCTGACTATGAGTTGGCGGAGTTCAAACTCTTTAAAAATGGTTTGGTAACCTTTTCCAGCCTGACTTTTTTTCTGAGGTCTTCAAACTTCTGCATTGTCCGTACCACAGATTTGTGTTGTGGAGTTCTGACTTTGATAGGTCCCTGTTGTCTAAATACAACAGGACGCCCACTCACATCCGACTGGCATTGCACTGATTGAAAACACCAGGCTTTAATTTCATCTACAAATTAAATTCTCATCCTAGAGGGTCACATGCTTTTTCCACTCACAGCTGTAATAACAAATCATTTTCCTCAATATATAAATGACAAAGTACAATATCTTTGTCTCATTACTTGTTTAATTGGGTTTTCTTTTTTAGTTTTTAAATCAGGTTTGAAAATCTGATGTTTTAGGTCATATTTATGCAGAAATACAGAAAATTGTATAGAGCACCACTGTAGCTAGCACTAGCTGGCCTTTAAATCATTTGACATTTGAAATCAGATAAACGTATATAAGCCTTGACTAAAAACTAAACTTTAATGAGTTAGAATCATCATGGCTAAGATGAGCATTCATTCAGTCAAAGTTTAATCTATAGGCAGTTAACCAACAGATCTGAGGTAAATGTTAATATTTACATTTACAGCATTTAGCAGACGCCCTTATCCAGAGCGACTTACAACTGATACAGTCTTACAATCCAAGCAATTGTGGGTTAAGGGTCTTGCTCAAGGACCCAACAGTGGCAGCTTGGCAGAGGGGGGATTTGAACCATGGACCTTCTGGTCCATAGTCCAGTACCTTACCCGCTAGGCTACCACAGTCCCATATATTTCTGATATGTTTATTTCATTTGCAATGTAACTATGTTTTTATTTTGGGATTTAAAAGCTAGCTAGTGCTAACTGACTAATCCTCACTTGTTTGCTAGGTTATGTCAGGTGTCCATATTTCTATCAGCGTTCTCACGAATAAACCACCTGAACGGAAATTATTCTACTTGCCATTTCAAAAGCATGAATATACAGGTACTCTTTGAACCTCCTACAAGGCATGTTACCCCTTTGTGTGTTTGTGTGTTTTGTCGGAAACCTTTTCAAAAGGCAAGTATGAGCAAACGTTTCAAGCACTTAGAAAGGTAATAATATGGTATCTGTCTTCTTTGCAGTTTGTCACAGTTATGCTAATATGTCATTTAGAAAAACACACTTGGCACACACACTTAAACTAGACCGCATTTTTATTTGGATCTTCTCAAACTACCAATTAGGGGAGAGGCAAAGTATGTCAAATATGACAGTGTAGTAAAAAGCAGGCATGTGACATTGGGTAACAGAAACAGACTAGGTGTGAAAAGTTGACATTAGCCATAAATCATGTCAGTAGTCGGGGTGTAGCTGTACACTGCTCTCGGTGAGTTTATATGCACTCAATAATCAGATAGCTGCTCACAGTTGGTTCACTCATTTCTAACTTCAGTCATGCTTTTATGTAGAACGTTAGCTTGATTTGTGGTGCTAGCATGCTGCATGCAAGCTAACCTACCTGGCTGCATGCTGCAGTGAACTCATGAAGTGTTAAGGCGTGTTTTTGACTGTTTTTGGCAAACGAATGACACACTCGATAATGTCAGCTCACGCATTGTTAAAACAACAATTAAGATATTATCATGGATGAGGCGTATCACACGCCCATAGCAGTGAATAACTAGGTCAGCCTTCTTTACTTTCAATTGAAGCATCTAACGTCCAGGGCATTCTTGGATAGGCTAAAAACTCTCTCCCTGGAAACCTTGTCCAGTTTAAGTGGGGGTTTTAGCGGTTGAGGTACTGGACTCTGGATCAGAAGGTCCAGGGTTCAAATCCCACCTCTGTCAAGCTGCCACTGTTGGGTCCTTGAGCAAGGCCCTTAACCCACAATAGCTTGGATTGTAAGACTGTATCAATTGTAAGTCGCTCTGGATAAGGGCGTCTGCTAAATGCTGTAAATGTAAATGTAATGTATTAGTTGAGCATATTTACAGTACAAACCTTGTCAGTGAACTATGAGAGCAAAAAACCCAACAAAACCCAAAAACAAAAGAATCGTTCATTGATCACAGTCAATGGAAAATGTTTAATTAATTGTGATATTGATTTGAGGTCATATTGACCAGCAGTATACTGAGTGACAAAAATCACAGAGATGCTGAGATTCAGTGAGGGAGGGGCCATTTATGAGAGGATGAAAACTTTAGTTTCCAGCATTACAACTTAGTGGGATTAAAACCAAACAGATTTGGTTTTAAATCTGCTACCATGTGCACTGCTCTAACATTGTTTATTTTTTTGCAAGTATTTACACATTTTCATTTTCTTCCGAGAAAGAATGTGACACTGTTATCTGGTAATAGATGTTGTAGTTAAGAGCAATAAAACTTAAGCAATAAAACAGAGACCGTGCATTTACAGCTTAAATAAATGTTCATTTGGTACGTTCAGCGATTTGGTGTCTCATTTATTGTAATTAGTTTTAAAAATGTGAGATTATATATCAGCCATCAGTCACCTGTTCTCTAAATATCGACTTCGCCCATTAAAAACCCATATCGGTCGACCCCTAATGTACACTGCATTGTTACATGTCATGTGCCCAGTCAGTTTATTTCCTGCAGAGACAGTATACTCCCAGAATGATGAACCCTTTACAGATGCCAGTCTGGTGGGTGTAATTTGACATTAATGGATGAAGACTTTGCAAGCCTAACAAGCTCTAACACCTCCACCCTGCCACAACTGCAGACGGTGTTTTTAAGGAGGAGCTATCCCAGCAGGCTGAAGTAATAACATGCTGATTTGCATTGACACATGCCAGCGTAATTGTGTACAAGTGAAAGCCAAAGTTCATATCGATGACAACTCTAACGGCTGAGAATGTGAGAGCTCAGTGTGTTAGCATGCAGCGTGAACATACACACACACACACACACACACACACACACGTGTAGACGCCCTTAGCTCAGACATGCTCTGACCTGCTCGAGGCTCACTGCCTCACTCAACGTCTCTCTCCAAGAAAATGCAAACACAAACTCAATTTCACAAAGGAACAACTTGTAAACACACACACACACACGCGCACACACTTCAGCCAACTTCTTCCTGGCATTGCATTCCAGAGGTGACAAGGGAAAAAGAGAGATAGGAAATGGAAACGATTCCTCCATTAATCCTCTCTCTCCGTCTTTCTCCCTCTTTGTTCCTGGGTTTAGATGTAAGATAATCTCTCCTCCACGCAAAGTGGCCTCTCTCGCTCGTCGCCTCCATAAAACGTCACATTTACTCTGTTATCCCTGCTTTCTCCACATACTTACCCTCAAACTTGAACGTGCCTATTAAAAGCATTTACCATAACACAGACCACACACAACAAAAAAACAACGTCCTATAAGATCTCACAGATACTCTGACACAAACATCAGTTAATCAGTTAAACCAATAATAGCTCATAGAGGGTGGGTCCTCAGAATATGTTTATATGGCAACACGAACGAGTCGGCGACTGAAAAAATTAATCATCAGTTATATGAAACTGGTGTGGATTTTACCATTTCCATTTCTAGCATTTAGCAGACGCTCTTGTCCAGAGCGACTTACAACTGATACGGTCTTACAGTCCAAGCTATTGTGGGTTAAGAGCCTTGCTCAAGGACCCAACTGTAGCAAACTGGCAGAGGTGGGATTTGAACCCTGGACCTTCTGGTCCAGAGTCCAGTACCTTAACCGCTAGGCCACCACAGTCCCAGTTTTACCGCATGGACACGACACAAGGAACATGTTTTGTTTGAAAAATCTGCAAAGGCAAATCTGGTGAAAACACAGTAAACCTGGACCCCAAAAAGGATGCAACCCAAAGAGTATGGCGAAAGCCAGATAGCACAAGGACCTCCCATGGGTGCAACAGCCAGAAACTGAGCCTAACATGTATAATAATAATTTACCTGACCTAGGATATGAATCACAAACGTTGAAAATTCCTTCTTTGAATCTTTCTTGGTCCTTGTTACTACTTACTAAGTATACATTTTTTTCTAACCACAAATTGTCTGACGTACCATGGTGGTGCATCAGGTACTAGACTATGAATGGTTCTAATCCCTGTACTTCCAAGCTGTTGGACCCTTGTGCAAGGCCTTGAACTCACATTTGCATGAATTGCATGATTTGTAAGTGGACAAGGGCACTCGATATACGCTATAAATGTGAGACAAGCAACTTCAGCCATTTGTCAGCACTTCAGTAACCATGTGGTTTACCATGTTTTGACTGAAAACACTGAAGATGCATGTGACCATATCCTCAACTTTGACAAAATAATAAACAATCACATGCCTCGTGGATTCCAACTACACCTGACCTCAGTTCTCAACCAGCTCGAAATTCGTCGTTTGTTCTGCACTCGGCACACTTGCTTAAACTCGTTTGAGTCGAGACGTGCAACTCGTTTCAGTCAAAATGTAGGTTCAGTCTCACAATTGCTCTCGCTCAGGGCAGATCTCCGCTGTGTTTATCATGTTTTTCTTTATTTTTACATCTACAGCACGTTTTAGTGCTCATAAGTCACCATGGGTCCTAAAAAGGTTAGTGATAACAGCCAACCAAAAGGAAAACAGTGAGAACCACTGCGTAATATGATACTCTCCAGCATATGCTGGGCGTCCAGGCAGCAGCCAGCTGAGCAGCAATGCCCCAAGTTCACCATTGGATTAAGCATTTTGTTTTTATTTTTCACTTTCAATACATTATTCGATAAATTACAGAAGATATTCATCACTTTATTATAAAATAAGCTTTATGTTAATGATTTTGCCCAATTGTAGGTTAAGTGGGTTAAGCATGTTTAAAGGAAGCTCTGCTATCATCTATACAGTAGGGACATACCGAATATTCGACAACCGAAATTATGCCAAAAAATGTTAATGAGACAGCGTATCTGGTTACCGATTGCGTCACGCCCTCTGCACAAACCCTAGCAAAGTTTTACAGGTCTAGGTTCTAGTCTTTGTTATTTTAATCTTTTCTCAAGGCTCCTTTTGGAAGAACATCGCAACACACGCACATTTTTGCCAAGATGTGATAAGAGGAACAAATAAAATGTGCACAGAAACTAATATGAGGACTAACATGAAGGAAAATGAAGCCCTTCTGTAAGAGATCTGCGGTTTAACACATTTATCTAGTAACTGGACATAAATTAATTGATTGAAACTTGCAAGGGTCAAAGTGTTAATATGTGAAATTTAATGAAAAGGACATTCACATACATATTTAACACCCAAGACACAGAACATCAGACAACTGGTGACGTAATTCAGTCATTTTATTTTATTTCTGAGACGTGAACATATTCCTGTAAGTTTATACATATGTAGGTACGAACTATTTTAAAATAAAAATACATTTCAGTTATTACGAATGAACTGCTATAATGTATAGTTTTATGTTTGAACAGTTGTGTTCAGAATCTGTTCCCTCTGTCTACCTTTGTTATAAATTAAAGCTACTTTTGACGTGTGCAAAGAGCAAAGTTGGACAACTTCCTCGCCCTGCTTTGACAAAAAGGAACATTCAATTCTTACATTTACAACATTTAGCAGACGCTCTTATCCAGAACGACTTACAATTGATACAGTCTTACAATCCAAGAAATTGTGGGTTAAGGGCCTTGCTCAAGGACCCAACAGTGGTAGCTTGGCAGAGGTGGGGTTTGAGCCATGGACCTTCTGGTAGTCCATTACCTTATCCACTAGGCTACCACAGTCCCAATTCTTCTAGTGCCATGTTTATTCATGCCTAATCTGGAGGGATAAAGTAAAAAAGAGAAATGACACAAAACTCCATTAATGCACATAATCCCTTATACAGTGTGGATTTTCTGGGGGTCTGGAAAAGATTCATTCAATTTGCATTATTCCTTAAGGGGGAAAATTCACTCGGTAACAAATTATCAGAAGTATAAATCCTTACCAAAATGCTACAGAAGGGGACAAAGAGGGTTTGTACCATGGGCAACAAAAATGTACCTGTACAGCACCTTGCCTCTAATAATACACTCCCTCTCTGGTTCCCTGGCTTACTCACAGTGTATTGTCTACAGCTGCCCTTTTGATGTCTCAGTGGTTTCCTGTAATACCAACCACTTCTACCATAATCTATCAACTCCACTCTAATGGCTACATGGTAACCATTGCTCCCTTGTTCAGAATTCAGCATTAAAGTGCAGTGCAGTGCTGAGTCACACACCCAGCATTACTCACTCAAAAATCCATCACAGATCATTACATTTTGCCCTATAATCTACTGAGAAACAGCTGAGTAATAGTGTGTCAGTGTGTGTGTGTGTGTGTGTGTGTGTGTGTGTGTGTGTGTGTGTGTGTGTGTGTGTTTGGCTAATGTTTCATAAGGAAATTACTGTTTTGGCTCTTCTGTGTCTCTCTTGCACCTTGTACTAACCAGTTCATGACAGAACATTAATTATGGCTACTGATTGTAACTCACAGACCTTGGTATTCATGGTGTGTAAAGGAACCCATCAGACAACAATCGGGGAAAAACCAGCTGGTCCACATGATACGACCTTCAGTAGTTTCTCACACAGATAACGACATTTGGGCTTTCCATCCACCTAATGACGTGAATTTGGACAAATCTGTAAGGAAAGGCCAGCTGAATGTTTCTCCATTAAACTTGGTGTAGGTGACAACACTGGGTAATCAATGAACTACAGAGTGATAGCATATTCAAATAAATGTGAGATGGTCTGTTGGTCTTTACAGTGGTACCTCAGTTCTTGTCATTAATTCGTTTGACGAGTACCAAGCAAATGTTTCCCATAAGGAATAATGTAAGTTGAATGAATATGTTCCAGACCAGAAATTCCACACTGTATAAGCATTATATACATTAATGGAGTTGTATTGTACAGGAGCTCCTGATTTATGATGGGGATAAGTTCAACAAATCCATCATAAGCTAATGTATCATGAACCAATGAGTTTAATATAGTCTGTACTGTATCATAGCGGAGCCTATTATATAACTAACACTTACATTAACCTACTTTTTCTTCTTCTTCTTCTTTCGGCTTCTCCCTTTATCAGGGGTCACCACAGCGAGTTATTAAACGTTTCCACCTCACCCTGTCCTCCACGTCCTCTACTCTCACCCCAACTCCCTGCATATCTTCATTTACCACAACCAAATAACTCCTCTTTGGTCTTCCTCTCCGTCTCTTGCCTGGCAGCTCCATCGCCAACATCCTCCTACCAATATATCCACTATCCCTCCTCTGCACATGTCCAAACCATCTCAGTCTTCCCTCTCGAATTTGGTCTCCCAATTTTCCAACCTGTGCTGTCCCTCTGATGATCTCATTCCTAATCCTGTCCACCCTAGACACTCCTAAGGAGAACCTCAACACCTTAAGTTCTGCCACCTCCAGCTCTGCTTCCTGTCTCTTTGTCAGTGCCACTGTCTCTAAGCCATACAATAAAGCTGGTCTCACTACTCTCTCATAACCTACAGTAAGCCAAAATCATTGAGACAAAGCTTATTTTATAATAAAGTGTTGAAAATCTCGTTTATTTTAGTGAGCAACAGATTGAAAGTGAAAGGTAAAACACTCTATTGGCAAACTCAGGCGCTAGCTGCTAATGCTAACTGCTAATTTCTGTTGGCTGTAATCATCAACCATTTTGGTACCCCATGGAGACTTATTAGCACTAAGAATACAGTATTGTAGATGTAAAAATAAAGAAAAACACAATAAACAGGAGATCTTCACTGGGAAAGAGCTACTGTGAGAATGAATAACTGAATCACTGTGTACTGAATCATGAATCATGAATCAAGTTTTGGCTGAAACCACTCACACAGGTTTAAGCAAGTGCGCCGAGTCCCAAGCAAACGATGAGAACCGAGACTCATTTTTCCAGTCAAAATGCCTCACGAACCCAAATCCCGAGTCCCGAGTTGGTCGAGAACCGAGGTCGACCATGCATTCTGGGTAATGTAGTTGTTTCCTCGCCAATCATGTCACTTTATCTTAAGAGCAATTGAAAATTATGTTAGAGTTAGCTCAAAATCTGGGAAACAATTTAAACCCAGCTATGTATGTATCCACTCAGGTACACCGTTGACCTTTGGGCATTCCATTTCATGGCTCCTTACAACCCACAACTAATTTTCATGCCATATTCCCACTCACCCACACACACACACACACACATTTTTCTAACCAGAAAACATGAGCCAGTCCATGTGACTGATCTTCTCATCATGTCTGTGGGCCTCCCCAAACAATGCTCCTTGTTGTTCGCCCTTTACAGCAGCATTCACTCACGCAGTGTGCATTTCTGAGACCGATCAAGACTCAGAGCTTCATCTCGTCAGAGCTGTGGATTTATGAAAAGAGGACTGGAATGTCACGGCATGAATACACCATTCACGAGCCTTGGTAAATGCCAGGAAGACAAATGAGCCGGAATCAGCTACTGTAAAGCAATGTCGGTTCTGGTGCCCTGCTACTGCTGTAGTCTATTGTTTCGTACCATCTGCTCGTGCCAAAACTTGGAGCACATATTTGTGTGATAAAACGATGATCTATATATTTAGAAATATTGCGAGAAGCACCCATATATTGTTCGGCCTATAAAATCAGTTCAAATTGAGCTTCTACAATTGAATCCCAGAAACAAAATACTGACAGTGTTTCCTTAAATGTTCTCAACGGAAATGTTTTTAACAACCATAAAATATGTGGAAGAAAAGCTAATAAACCACACCGTGTTTATTGCTGTTTTTGCTTGGTTTTTGACTTTGAAAAATAAATTCATGTCAGTAAAGGCTTGTTTAATTTGAATGCTTGGTTTTTGCCATTATGTTGAGATTATATTGGCCAACATTGTGGCTTTTTGTAAATGTCTAGCTCATTAAAACCAGTATTGTATCCACTAGTAGTAACCTCAGTAGTGTCTGAAAATACCCTCTGAAACATCTATATAAAGTCCTTCGTGCACAAACGCAGTTAGTAACATAGTTAGCTCAATAACAAAACTTCCAGTATCATATTCATCATCCAGTATTGCGACAACGACTCCCACCCAGCCCAGAGATGGACTGGCACCCTGTTAGGAGAACATTTTTCTGTGACCTGTGAATGCCAGAGATTAGTGATTCCTGTCCAGGATGAGCAGAGCTGAAATGTGAAAATAAATCAAATAAAAGCCACACAATTCAAAATCCATCTTTTTTTGTCGTATGTGGCAATATGGGGTAATGGGAACAGAAAACAAACATGGTGACTCGAACATTTTCAGTTCTGATTTTATATGTGGTACTGGCATCCGATACATGGCAATGCGACGCAGTCTAAACAGCCGGATCAGAATTCACGCGACTTTTACGTCATCCCAACTCGACGTTGGTCATAAATGCGCACTGAGAATAAGGAAAAATGAGAGCAGTGAGGAAAGTTTTCAGTTGTGGGATAACAGACCTTTAAATATTTGGTGTGTGTCTATGTGCAAACCAAATCAGAAGCTAAAAGTGAGTGTCTGATGTGAGAGTGTGAGCCCTACGATGGACTGGCGCCCTGTCTAGGATTGTTCCTGCCTTGAGCCGTCTAGGCACCGGCTCTCCTGTGACCCTGTCCAGGATTAAGCAGATAAAGTGAATGAATGAATGAATGAACAAATATCACAGCCGCTCCATGTTTGAGGAAATTTCTAAAGAAAGGGTCGAATGGAGCCACAGGAGGACGTGGCTGCAGTGTCAAAGGAAAATATAGAGCTTAAAGAAACAAACCAAAGAAGTAGCCGTGGTTGAATAACCTGCTCTTTTTGAACTGTACAGACAAAGGCTGATATAGGTCACATTAACAAGAAATCAGATTTGGTGGGAAGATCACTTTGCCTGCTGTGTAAACGAAGCCTTAGACTAGCCTGCAATTCCAGGTTGAACTCAATCCCATTGGAAAATAGTGAGGGTTATTTAGATCAGCAATTACATTTACATCCTTTAGCAGACACCATTATCCAGAGGGACTTACAATTCATACACTCTTACAGTTCAAGCAATTGTGGGTTAAGGCTTTTACTCAGGAACCCAACAGTGGCAGCTTGGCAGAGATGGGATTTGAACCCTACCTCTTCTTGTTTGTTGTCCAGTAACTTAACCACAAGGCCACCACAGTCCCAATTAAAATGGCCAACAGACACCAGAAACATATCTGAATTGTGCACCCAGTTGGCAGAAGACTTGGAGGTTCTTCATACCTTCTTGATTGTCTGGATCAATAATGATGGACCAGTTTTGGAGCTAAAAGGCTGGTGCTCCACCCTTCAACCCTGTCAACTTCCCCTTGGGATTTCCCTTAAAGTAATTCCTCTTACCATGTGAAGAGCCATTGTAATATTTTATTTAGCCAACTTGATTATCGTCAGATGACTTCTCTGCCTGGGGGATTGAGTCAACATTGCTGTATTGTAACTCAGTGGCAGAGCTGTAAAGCTATTTATACACTCTAAAGTGCAAAAGGAAGAGCGCGTTCTAAAGCTAGATCGAAACACAATGCAGAGAGGTTACCTTAAGCAGAGCAGAAATGATCAACAGAGGTCTGGCATGAACAGTAGCTCAGGTCAACTTGTTTCATAAAAATGGAAAACATCAAAAACTTTTCTCGGTGTCATCCAAAGTATGACCTCTTCCTCCATGACCTCATTGGTCAGCAGACCATGAGTCGTTTCTTACTGGACATGACAGGGAAAGAATCTCCAAAGAACTCTGCATTGAACTTTATCACAAGTGCAAATCTAAACTATAGAACCAAAAGTATGTAGACACCCATTCTAATTCTGATCACTGTTATTTCAACCACACTGCTACTTCACTGTTCATATTATAAAGCCTCAAATAGACCCTTGAGATTACCAGAATGCCAACAGTGAGCCAGGGCTAACTGTTCATCATCAATGCCCAACCTCATAGTCATGCTCCAAAATCTAATGGACTGTCTTCTCAGAAGACTGAAGGCTGGTGAAGCAGTAAAAGAGAGCAAACTTCATGCTAATAGCCATGTATTTGGATGTAAATTGGCACATATTTGCATTTCAATGGCTGCCTGTAAACATTTGGCTATATAGTGGAAACTTTCACAGACTTGATGAAATGGTCTATAATAATAGTAGTAACAGTAGTACTAACATTAGGACTAGTAACAATAAATACTAAATTACTGCCACAATAAAATAAAAAATATCATCTCAGCATAACAGAAATGACTTTTTCAGCATCAGGTCAATGGAGCCATTTCCAAAAAATCCATTTCCAATATCATGCCCATCCCCACTGTGCAGAAACTTCATAAAACTCCTTTTATGGCACGGCTGTCAAACACAATGAAAGACTCACCGCCTCATTTCATCTAGCCTGCGCAAATTTACAAGAAATGATATTGAAATGGCCCACTGGAGTACCATGTGCATATATTCTCAGGCTCACAGTGGCAGCGTGCTGAGAATGTCAGCCCGGACTCATCTATCCCCAGCCACAGATTCCAGCTCCTCCTGTGTGATCTCCAGACGTATAGAGATATAATCCCTCCATCCAGAGGGACAAACCTATAACAGCTCTAGCCGGAGCGGACTGTGGGTGTCTTTGTGGGATACCCAAATCACCTCAGCTGGCTCCTCTCAACATGAAGTAGTAGAGGCTCTAATTTGAGGTTTGGCCCCTTTATTTTCTTTTCCTTCTCTTTTTCTTTTGTTCTGTTTGTACTCGTGACCTTATTCTTTGATCACTACAAAAAGCTCATGAATAAAGGTGAGGATAGGAACTTATACTAACTAGCAGTCAACTGATATGGGTTTTTAATTACCAAAGCGGATATTTAGAGAGCTAGGAGACAGATGGCCGATATATAATGCCGATATCACTTTTTTTGCAAGGGATAAAACTAATAATAATAACACAAAATCACAAAATCGATGAACATACACTGCCTAACCAAAAAGGTCACACTCTAATATTTGGTTGGTCCGCCTTTAGCTTTGATTATGGCATTCGCTGTGGCACGAGCTTCTGCAATGTCACAACATTTATTTCTGTCCAGAGTTGCTTTAATTTTTCCCCAAGATCTTGCATTTATGATGGGAGATTTGTTCTACTGCACAAAGTCTCCTCCAGCACATCCCAAAGATTCCCAACGGGGTTCAGCTCTGGACTCTGTGGTGGATAATCCATGTGTGATAATGATGGCTCATGCTCCCTGATCCACTCTTTCACAATCTGTCCCTTCTGAAACAGATGAACATCTTCTCCACGACCACAGGATGTGTCTTTCCACATGGTTGTTTAACAAATGAGAAGCTACTCACTGCATCAGTTAGGCTTAAAGAACTTGCTGCCAGATGAACCATAATCACCAATGCAGTCATTATCCAATGGGAGGCTCTTTTTTAACTATTTGCTTAGGTAAATCTAGGTGGTGACTTTTTCTTGGCCAGGCAGTGTCTCTCTTTGCACTCTTTTCTAAACTAAAGTTTCATTGCTCTTAACAACAACATTAATTAACAGATAACAACACCTCCTTCTTTCTGGGGGAAAATGAAAATGTGTAAATATTTGCAAAGAATAAACAATGTTAGAGCTTTGCACATGGTAGCAGCATCTTTTTTGTTTTCACTCAATATTCTCATAAATAGCCCCACCAAAACAGTTTCTCTGCATTTTCTCCACTATTTTTGAATATTGGCCACGTGAGTGCAGATGCCAATAATTTCAAAAAGGTAATTATTGGGCCCGATTAATTGGATTAATCATTCTATCACTAATACTGACCTGGAAAAAGAGAGATTTGTCCGAGGACTAATCTCTACTTCACTACACAGATCAGCACAATGACTGCAAAACTGCTGCTGCTGACTCAGTCTGTTTGTCAAACTCACACTGTCTTTTTTCCATCACAAACTGCTGAGATACTTGAACTCCTCCAGTAGGAACAGAGCTTCTCACCTCACAAGAGCAACCATATCTGTTTTTTATCACTTTATTAGGTACACTTCCTTGTTTCTACACTTGTCCATTTTATCAGTTCCACTTATCATATAGATGGACTTTGTAGTTCTACAATTACAGTCTGTAGTCCATCTGTTTCTCTGCATACTTTGTTAGTATGCTTTATTCTGTTCTCTAACGGTCAGGACCCCTACAGGACCAGCACAGGTCAGGTACTATTTGGATGTTGGAACATTCTCAGCACTGCAGTGACAGTGTGGTTTTGCTGGTATTAGTGGATCAGACATGACAGTGCTGCTACAGTCATTAAACTACTCAGTGTCACTGCTGGACTGAAAATAGTCCACCAACCAAAAATGCCCAGCCACCAGCATCCCGTAGACAGCTTCCTGTGAGCAATGACAAATAATTAGAAGATGACTAAGCTCCTATCTCTTTGGGACGACCAAAGTATGCTGAGAAACAGATGAACTACAAGCTGTAATTGTAGAACTACAAAGTGCATCTATATGGAAAGTTGAACTGATAACATGGACACTTAGCACAGAAACTAAAATGTGTACATAATAAATTTGCCGATGAACATATGTTTTGCATTTTTTATCTAATATTACTGACTCCTAAGCACAATACAAAATGACATAGCAGTTTTATTCTTTCCCAAAGCCAGAATCACAATGTGTGCTTTTCCCCCACCATAACATTAATCATTCTGTTTACATTTAAGGGAGTCCTGAATCACTGAGTCAGAAATCTTGAGGGTACCAGACACAATGTCACTACAGGGCATCAGTTCATTTTCAGGGCATGACAATGTTAAGTGCTCTGATGAAGAACACTTTGGCAAGAAGCTAGTCTTACCCACAGTAAAGGTGCTTCCTTTTAGATCTGCTGACCGATACTGACAGGTCTACGCCAGCATTTGTTTTTGTGAGAGATAAAACCGTGTAACCACAGGTCAAAAAGCACAACGGGCAGGATTTTATCCATCTGCCTATCAAAGTCCTGAAGCTCCATAAACAGACGACTCAACCGCCTTAACTCAGACCTGTCGGTCTGCCTGGACAGGTTCAGCTGGGCTCAACAATGGCACAATTTAGAGATACAACAGTCTAATGGCTAGCAAACCAGGTTCACAAAGTACTGGCAGATTTTCTGTCTTTTAGTTCATTTATCCATATAAATCTGAAGGAATAGTTGAAAAGATTAAATAAGTATGCACAGATTCCTCTGGATTGGCTCCCAGCTTACATAAGCTCCTGAAAAGCTGGGCCCAAAAACACCTCGGGGTCTTTTTACCATCTGAAGTTCTTTAGCTTTGGCACTTTTTAGCTTTTGTTTTTCTGCTGGAGAGCCACTGTTGCCATGGATAGGCCTGAATGTCCCAGTGCTCACAGGCTGCATCCCAAACTGCATGCTAGCATACTAAATAGTGTGCTAAAGCAGTTTGCCTCTAATAGGGTTCCATAGTTACCACAGAGGGGTTCCTATTGAGACTTACTCGTCAGTACAGTGGCACACTATTATTCTTTATTCTATCACTGACGGAACTTGCATTTGAATGGGGAAAGGATTTAAACAACACAAGTTTCTGCTTAATAGTTTATTTAATAGGCTATATTAAATTCAGATAACAGGCTGACAAAGGAGGATGGCTCATTTCTAGGGATGCACCGATATTGAATTTCTTAGGCCGATACGGTAACCGATTATTAGCACATTTTTGTGGCCGATAACAATATTAAAAACCAATCATTTAACTTTTTAGCATTTACAAGTTCCCATTATAATCCATATATGCACTGCTCTTGAAGTGGATCAGTAATTCATCTTACATAGCAATAACACATGTAAATCAAAACATGACAATTACTGTCAACATAAGTGGCAGTTCACTCAAACGAAAAAAGGTTTTGTTCCGATTTATTTTCTAACCTTCAGTTACAAAGACAAGACACTTTTTATTAGCCTTGAATTGGTACAGGCAATAACAGGAACAATTAAGAGTATTTAAAAGCTTAAGTTTGAAAAGAGCCAAGAAAGAATATAACTGCATCCATAACTACACCGTCAGTGTGCTTGATGAATAACAGCTACAAGAAAACCATATAAATGTAGATCTATAATAAATACTGGTTGTAATATCAGCTAAAATAGGAATATCGGACCAATGACAATAACTGAAAAAAATCCATATATCGGCAAATATATCATGCATCAGTAATTATTTTCATGGTCCTGCCAATATTTCCCTTGCTACTGTCACCCTAGGTGAGACTGTGGCAGCCTAGAGGTTAAGGTACTGGGCTGGTGGTCCAGGGTTCAAATCCCACCTCTCCCAAGCTGTTGGGTCCTTGAGCAAGGCCCTTAATCCACAATTCCTTCTATTGTAACAGTTGTAATTGCTAAGATTGGATCAATTGTAAGCCGCTCTGGATAAGGGCATCTGCTAAATGCCCAGATGTAGATGTAGGCATGTTTACTGGAGCTGTGGACAGACTGAGAAAATGGCTACATTTATATGAGTCCAAGTATAATAATCAGACTAATTATTACAGATCTGATTGAATGAGGTGGGCAATCATTTAACTAATCAATAAATAGAAGAATAACAACCATGTAAACTTCTGTATCTGTTTACATTTCCAGTCAGATGATACAAGTAAGCTCTGAGCATGTGCGATGCTCAATGTGATGCATTTAACATGGCGGCCATTTACGTTTTGCTTCAAACCTGAAAATATTTTATAGATTTTTGTCAGCAGGTTGGATAGCCAAAAAGTTTTAAAAAGTGTCTGCTTATAAGCAAATAAATGTCTGAGGGTTCTCACAATAATACAGTCAGATCCATAAATTATTTGAAGAGTGACACAATTTTTGTTGTTTTACACGTTGTTACACCACCAGTAAGGATTTGTAATGAAGCAATCAAGCAATGTGATTGATGCACAGACTATGAGGTTTAACAAAAATACTGCATTAACCATTTTGGATTTGACATTTTTTACATACTCCTTCCATTTTCACAATCTCAAATGCAGCTGGACAATCAGTGTGGCTTTTTCCCTGACTATTTCATAACAAATCCAAAGGTCTGGAGTTGATTCCATGTATTAAATGTGCATTTGATAGCTATTCATGGGAACTCTCACATGCAGTTCAAACAGGTGTCGGTGCAAGTAGTGAAAGAGGCCATCATTAACCTGAAAAAAACGAAGGGAACCTACCAGTAAGTTAATAGTGGTCAAATCAACTACACTGAGGAACACGGCAAAATCAAAAGGTCTGGAATTATTTCCTTGGTGAAGAAAAACCGCTTCGAAACATCTAGGCAAGTCAAAACCGCTCTCAAGGACGTAGGCGTATCATTGTCAAAGTCTACAATCAAGAGATGACTTCATGAATGTAAATACAGAGAGTCTGCCACAAGATGCAAATCACTAGTAGCACTCAAGGCCAGAAGAGACTTTGTTAGAAAACATCTAAACAAGCCTGCCCAGCTCTGGAACAATATTCGTTGGACTTCTGAAACCAAGATTAACTTGTAATAGAATTATGAGAGTGAGACAGTGGACATTCTCAACACTGTGTCCTGCTATGCAGTGCTATTTCCCAGTGACTCTGACCACGAAAAGATGGGTTAAAGTAAAGAAAATCGATGTACAAAACCAATTAGCCATGACATTCAAACTACCTGTCTAATATTATGCGTCCCCCTAATGCTGCCAAGCTTCTGACCCATCGAGGCATGGATTCCACAAGAATCTTGTTTGTCCAGTCTCACAGATGCTTGATCGAATGGAGATATGGGAAATTTGGAGGCCAAGTCAACACCTTGATCCTCAAATCACTCCTGAACATTATTTGCGGTGGGTCAGGGTGCATCAGCTTCCTGAAAGAGGCCACTGCCAGTAGGGAATACTGTTGATATAAAGGGGTATACTTGGTCTGCAACAATGTTTAGGTAGGTGGTATGCATCAGAACATCCACATGAATGCCAGAACCCACGGTTTCGCAGTAAAACAGTACAGAGAGCATCAGTGATATTTTGCAGAGCACCCTGGCAATAGATTGACACACGATGGTCACGGTCACAGCCCCAGCCCCCCCAAAACCCTGAATTGGATTAAGTAGGTATGGAAAGCAAGGTAGCCTACTTTGGCACTCAGTAACATCACATAAAAAGTGACCTAACATAAAGAGTAAACATTTACCTTATTTACCAAGACAAACAACTAGGATAAGTTAAAAAAGCTTCTTGGCTCCCTCTCAGACCACATACTAAATAGATTGTTCACCACCAACAGTTTGGGGATTTATAATCCCGAGCCCTAGATTTACTTCCAAAGTCATATTTCTGGGATGTATAAGGAATGTAAATGAGGTGTGAAGTTGTTACGTAACTATATATAACTAGTGTTTACTGTTAGCGCCAATGTCCAGTATAAACAAGTAACATTACATATGAACCTGTAGAATAAGGTTATGTAAAAGTAGATTTGTATGACCTTTAAAGCTAAATGCTGCCATTTATAAAATTAATAAGAATGTTTAAAGTGTACGATGTACATTATTTTGCTGTATATTATATTTGCCTCTCAGACTTTCCTAAACACCTTATTAGTGTAGTATGCAGTACAGATGGGTATTGGAAAGGACTTCACGATACGATACGTATCACGATACATGGGTCACGATATGATTCTATCACAATACACTGTGATATATTGTGATATTCCACATAGTTTACTGAAAATATAAAAACTGCTAGAATACAAGCTATGGTGTACAATCCGAGTCATTGTAATCAATCACCATACAGTGATAATTCAGCAAACAAATTGAGTCAAACCACTGTACTGCGACATCTACAGGAGCGCAGAGTGTAGTTCACACCCCATTTAAAATGCGTTTTGACTTCCTTAAGAAATCGATATTTTTGGGCTGAATATTGATGTAGTATATCACAAAGTTAAATATCGCGATATATTGTTGTATCGATTTTTTAGCACAGCCCTAGTCTATAGTATGGCAAATAAGTATGCACCCATGGGTTAATAGAGATCCCGTACATGGCATACAGTTCTTACATACTCATTACATATTAGTTTGGAACGCAGTAATAATTACATAAACTGCTGGCTATAAAAACTTGTAAAAATAAAAGAACTTCACTTAATACTAAACAGTACACCAGTAGTTGTGTTGAGATTTGTAAAACGCACCTTACTTTTACTTAAAAGGTCAGGTTGTATATTTAAAATGCAAGTCATTTTGGACCTTTGACACGCTCAGACTTTCCCAGGAACTTGGATGTTTCATACATGACACACTATTGTAATTGTAATACAGGTGCCTAACATAAACAGTGATCTAATGTTTAATGTCTTTGCAAAATCAAATGGGAAAGTTAAGTTAAGTTAAGTTAAATAACTTCATGGCTCCCTCCCAACCATATACTAGCATCCTAAATAGCATGGACAGGGTTCATAATAAAACAACAACAACAACATAGGTGTACGAAGGAGTAAACCAAAATAGTATGAAGTTATACCGACTCCATGCACAGCACATTACAAAAGTGTTTGGACAAGAGCAAACATTTTTAAACTTGCTGGTAAGATTTAGGAGACACACACTAGCATACCAGTACATAGTCTGAACACCGCCAATAATTGTGAGGTCTGTAATACAGCATGTTATTACTTAAAAAGTCATATTGTATATCTAACATGTAGGATATCCAAGATTTAGGACTTGTAACCCTCACAGATCTTATCAGGCACTTGGTCGTGTCCTAAACAACATATTAGTGTACTAAACAGTATGCTAAATTAGTATGCATCCTTGAGGTTATTGGTCCATTCTTGCATTTCATACCTCATTAATCCAATTCTAGGCTGGATTAAGGGGCCTAACTGGCAGCTAGATGGGACTTTCGGACAGGGTGTCAGTCCAATGCCAGAAATGTGAACACACACAAACACACACACATACGGGGACACTTTAGAGACACCAACTGACCTGACATGGCAAGAACATGCGAACTCCACACAGACGGAGATGAACCTGGAACTCTGGAGCTAGAGGCGACAGCTCTAAACACTGCAGCAGCATGTCAACCTTGAGTTTAGGCAAGATCTCACACTTGACATACTGACAGACTGTTTAGGACTTTCTACATTAGTTTGGATGGCATTGACCGGTCCCAGGAAAACATGTACTGTGAATTTTCATAGTAAATCTGTGAATTGCTTGACAGTTTTAATGTGAACTTTCACAGTTTGACCATGAATTTTTTATGGTAATTTGGCCACTTCATGGTTCTACTGTCAAATTTCTTGGTACATTTTTTCCAGGGGAATTAAAGAGTTAAATCACATACCAGAATGAACTTCACGTAACGTTAACCTATTGTCTGTTAATTCGTCAACTTTATTGCACCAAATATTTAACTCGAGTTAAATAACGTCTTGGCTGTTTGGCTCCCTCCCAAAGCACACACTAGCATACTAAATAGCACGAAGACCTCCAGTGGAGTTGGGATTTGTAAGACAGCATCTTATTTTTTCCTCAAAAGGTCATATTTATGTAAAATATTCGCTTTATTCCACGTTTATGGAATAAAATGAGTCATGAGCTTGTTATGTAATTATGTGAAATTGCTGTTTACGTTTAATACACACTCACGAATCTGGTTGGTCTAGAAACGTCAAGCTGTAATAAGTAACCTATATACAAACCTGTCGATTAAACTTAGGTAAAAACACGCTTCTGTGGCATTTTAAGCAAGAAAAAGTTTTCATATCTGGCATTAGTTTTAAATGTAAAACATGGTAATAAGCTCCTCATGTATAACTCCTGCAGCTGCAAAGCACCTTAATATCGTGAATGCACTTTCATAAGTTTAGAAAAAGCAATTCTCACCCACGAAGAGACACACAAGGTCCAAGATGACCAGCATCTTAGGGTTGGAGGTGTAAGGTTGGGTGGCGGAGTGTCTCTGCCCGGCTCCGGCTTTCCCGTTCTCCCGCAGCGGTACTTCGGCCTCCGCTAAGCGCTGCTGGATCTCGGGATCCCGGTCCCGCTCCACCCCGCTGTTCACCGCAGTCTTCTCCATTACTGCGAGCTCAACAAACCGCAAATACACTCTTCTTGTTCCTGGTCTTGCTCTCCCAGTGCGGCGTCCACACACATGGAGCGATCGCTCTCCTAATAAAGTTGAACTTTAGTTATGTAGTTGGTTATGTATTCGCTTAATCAAATACCTTGCATGATCTGCTCATGCTTCCACCGGATCAGCTTTCACTCAACTGATTAATAAGTCACAGACCCTGCAACCGGGGCCAAGTCCCCGAAGTTGTGCAGCTTGAACTCTTCTACTCTGACTTTCGCCATCCTCACGCCAGATCAACACAGTCCAGGTCCAGATCCAGTTACAAGTTCAGCAGTAACAAACAACGCTCTAAGCTACACACACGTTAACCACTAACACACACTGCTCTAATACACTAGCAGTACTGGTGCACTAGTGGGATTGTTTCCTCCCTCTCACTCTCTTCTCACACTTTAGTAGTCAGTCAGTCTTATTTTCCCCCTCCCTTCTCTCTCTCTCTCGCTCTCTCTCTCTCTCTCTCTCTCTCTCTTTCTCTCTCTCTCTCTCTCTCTTTCTCCTGCCCTGTGCAACATTATTAGCAATAATAATAACAACAACAGCAATAAAAAGGACTACACGTTTTTTCACCTTTTAGCCCACCTGTTAATGTCAGGGACACACAGGTTATAACATCACAGGGCAGACAGGGGTCGCTGTTGCAGCACTGTGGATTGATCCCCAACCAGTCTCTGCTCTCAGACAGCCAATCATACATTCATGAGACACCAAATCCAGCCCAGAAATACCCCTGACACTCACTAAGGTGGTAAGCTATCATCTTACCCCCTGCACAACCTGAGCACGAAATAACAACAATAATAACATTAATAACAACTAGAATGTTTTGTTTGTTGGTTTTTTTTTTGGTTAATTTAACATCATGTTCAGCATCAATGGCTATACGAGCGACACATTGTAACATTGATACACAAGGTTACTGCAAAACTAGTCATACACAATCAGATCGGGCCAATTAGCATAATCTGTTAACTTTAAGAATGGCTTTGGACTGTGGGGTGGAAACTGGAGTACTGGGAGTAAACCCACATGGACATCGAGAGGACTTGCAAACTCCATACAGGCGAAGTCTGATGTTACGATCAAACCGGGGATGCTCAAGCTGTAAGGTGAGCTCAACTATGATATAAGGTACAGTGGTGCTTGAAAGTTTGTGGACCCTTTAGAATTTTCTATATTTCTGCATAAATGTGACCTAAAACATCATCAGATATCCTAAAAGTAGATAAAGAGAACCCAGTTAAACAAATGAGCCAAAAATATTATACTCGGTCATTTATTTATCCAATATTACATATTAGTGAGTGGCAAAAGTATGTGAACCTCTAGGATTAGCAGTTAATTTGAAGGTGGAATTAGAGTCAGGTGTTTTCAGTCAATGGGATGACAATCAGGTGTGAGTGGGCACCCTGTTTTATTTAAAGAACAGGGATCTATCAGAGTCTGCTCTTCACATGTTTGTGGAAGTGTTATCATGGCACGAACAAAGGGGATTTCTGAGGAGCTCAGAAAAAGAGTTGTTGATGCTCATCAGGCTGGAAAAGGTTACAAAACCATCTCTAAAGAGTTTGGACTCCACCAATCCACAGTCAGACAGATTGTGTACAAATGGAGGAAATTCAAGACCATTGTTACCCTCCCCAGGAGTGGTCGACCAACAAAGATCACTCCAAGAGCAAGGCAGGTAATAGTTGGTGAGGTCACAAAGGACCCCAGGGTAACTTCTAAGCATCTGAAGGCCTCTCTGGCATTGGCTAATGTTAATGTTCATGAGTCCACCATCAGAAGAACACTGAACAACAATGGTGTGCATGGCAAGGTTGAAGGAGAAAGCCACTGCTCTCCAAAAAGAACATTGTTGCTCATCTGCAGTTTGCTAAAGATCTCGTGGACAAGCCAAAAGGCTATCGGAAGAATGTTTTGTGGATGGATGAGACCAAAATAGAACTTTTTGTTAAAAGAAAAGCGTTATATTTAGAGAAAGGAAAACACTGCATTCCAGCATAAGAACCTTATCCCATCTGTGAAACATGGTGGTGGTAGTATCATGGTTTGGGTCTGTTTTGCTGCATCTGGGCCAGGACGGCTTGCCATCATTGATGGAACAATGAATTCTGAATGATATCGGAGAATCCTAAAGGAAAATGTCAAGACATCTGTCCATGAACTGAATCTCAAGAGAAGGTGGGTCATGCAGCAAGACAACGACCCTAAGCACACAAGCCGTTTTACCAAAGAATGGTTAAAGAAGAATAAAGTTCATGTTTTTGAATGGCCAATTCAAAGTCCTGACCTTAATCCAATCAAAATGTTGAGGAAGGACCTGAAGTGAGCAGCTAATGTGAGGAAACCCACCAACATCCCAGAGCTGAAGCTGTTCTGTATGGAGGAATGGACTAAAATTCCTCCAAGCCGGTGTGCAGGACTGATCAACAGTTACAGGAAACAGTTAAAGGGTTCGCAAACTTTCAAGCAACACTGTTTAATATATAGTAATATAACTTAAGGCTCCTGCAGATGGCGTTGCACAAGGATGATGAGAGCTTTATAAGTTATGAGAAGTATTTTGTAATCAATGCGGAATTTAACTGGTAACCTGTGCAGTGATGATAGAACAGGACTGATAGGATCAAATTTTCTAGTTCGAGTTAGCACTCGGGAGGCTGCATTCTGAACTAATTGAAGTTTATTTATACATTTACTAGAGCATCCAGTAAGTAAGGCATTACAGTAATCCAACCTCGAGGTTATAAACGCATGAACCAGTTTCTCTGCATCATTAAAAGAGAGGATATTTCTAAGTTTAGCGATATTACGTAATTGAAAGAATGCAATTCGAGTGATGCTGCTAATGTGCGCATCAAAGGAGAGATCTGAATCAAATGTGACACCTAAGTTTTTTACAGATGGACTGAGCAATACTGAACAGCCATCTAGATTTAGGATAGATGTATCGAAGTGAAGGGGGATTGTACCCAGACCGGCCTCCATTACCACAGGAACGGACAACTGCCCAGGCCAGAAGGCACTGCTGGGACACCAACACGGGTCACCACAGTAGGGAGGTAGTGAATTGCCACTGCAATAATAAAAGTCATTATTAGAACATAAGAAACAACAACAATAATAGTATCAAAACTCCCTTATCCAGAGCGACTTGCAATTGATACATTCTTACAGTTGTGGGTTAAGGACCTTGCACAAGGACCCAACAGTGGCAGCTTGTCAGAGGTGGGATTTGAACCCTTGAACTTTAGGGCCATAGTCCAGTACCTTAACCACTAGGCCACCACAGTCCTATTAATGAATGGCAATAATATGAATAAATCGACAACAAGTGCTTGGATGGTGCAGCAGGAACTTACTAGTGCATCTCTGTGTTGACTTGGGTTTGAGTCCCAGAGACCCTGAATTGGATTAAGCAGGCAGGGAAAGTGAATGAGTGACTTAACAGAGTCCCTGATGGCAAATGGAATGTTGGCACTCTTATGGATAGGTTTTCTAAAACCAGAGTTTAGGAAAGTAGTCTGTATAATATATATTAGAATTATAATTATAATATAAACTAGATAATACAGTATGAGCTGTTGTAAAATTTGTACAATGGAAACTGCACTGTACTGAAGTAAAGCTAAAAGGGTTGATGGATACAGTCATTTATGGCCGACAGCTGTGCGTAGGTTGTGTTTGGTAGGTGTGTAGGTCAATACTTTCCATTGTTTCATAATGACAATGTAATTCTGGACCTTCTTTTGAATGTCCCCACTATTTAATTGCTCAGAGATAAACAACGTTTCAGAATAGGCTGAGAAAGTGATGTGCCAGAAAATGTCAATAAATGTGTCCTATGACAGAAAATATTACAAAAGACAAAACAAAACAGAAAAAGCTGGAACAATATGGAATATGCAAATAAAAACATACATTTACTTTGAGTTTTATTTCATTGCAGACAGCATGAACCCAAGATAAGTCACATTCATTACATACGTTAATAAGCATCCATTCCTGCATTTTATGGCCTGCAACACATTAAAATAAAGTCTGGACAGGGCAATTTATGGCGAGAATTAGGTAAAACAAAAGCAGTATCAATTAAAGTCTTTGCGGAGCAAAGATGGGCAGAGGATCTCCAGTTTGTCAACAAATATGTGAGAAAATTATTGAAATGTTTAAAAACAATGTTTCTCAAATGCCACTTAAAACTTTACTGTGAAATAAGAAGCCTCGCGTTAACCAGGTCCGGAAGCGGTGTGGGCTTGTCTGTTCTGAAGAGGCATCTGGGATGGACTATCACACAGTGGAAACATGTTTTGTAGTCAGACCAATCAGTATTCTAGAATATTGAATATTGTTTGCCAAAGGCAAAAAGGACCATCCAGATTTTCTCAGCAAAAAGTACAAAAGCCAGACTCTGTCATGGTATGGGGTTCAGTCAGTGCCCATGGCAAAGGTAATTTACACGTCTTTGATGGCAGCTTTCATGCAGAAAAGTACATTGAGGTTTTATAGCAACATAAACTGCCTTCAAGATGACATCTCCTGCAAGACAACATAAAACCACATTCTGCACACATTACAAAAGCATGGCAGTGGAAGAAGTGGATATGGGTACTGGACTGGCCTGTCTGCAGTCCTGATCTGTCCCCAATAGAGAATGTATGGAGAATTTTGAAATGGAAATGTGATTTTGAAATGGAAATGTCCCGTACTGTTGCACATCTTAAGGCGTGTTTGCAGTCAGAATGGGACAAAATAAGACCTGAAACACTAAATTCATTGGTATCCTCAGTGCAAATACATCGTTTAAGGGTAGTGAGAAGAAATGGCAACATTACAAACTGGTAAATGGTTTACTGTCCCAACGTTTATTAACGTATAACAGGCCTGACTTGCAGGAATGCATGTTTATTACCAAATGAAATGAAGTTGACCAGACAAAACATGACATATCTCAGGTTCATACTGTCTGTAATAACATAAAAGTCAAAGTAAATGTAAGAAACATAGCTTTTATTTTTTATTTGCATTTACTTTGCATACTGTCCCAACTTTTTTGTGATTAGGGGTTATGTATTCTGATATTGAGAAGAATGAAGGAACAGGTTTGCATAACATTCATGCCTGCAATAACACTTCCAGAACACTAGAGGACAACCATACCCGAGTATTAACACTCAGTTACGTACACATCTCCTCAACTTCTGGCAAATTATTTATGTTTAAAACACTGAACAATTACAGTGGGCAACAAAATAGTTTTTGTCCCACAAACTAATTTACAATAAGTGTATATTATGTGTACATAAAAAGGCTGTTAGTACACTTACACTGAAGTAGACACTTGGGCCAAAATATTCATTCACATCCAGGCCTTTATTGTCATCATTTAGGTTCCATTTGAGAACATCAAATACAGACAAAAATGTAAATTTTCTTTGAAAATGTACAAAAAAATTGGGGTTTTATAATGTGTGTGTGTGTGTGTGTGTGTGTGTGTGTGTGTGTGTGTGTGTGTGTGGATGCTAGCAATGCAAAATCAGCCATGTTGTACATTTCCTGATTTAAAATATACTGTATGTACAAATTTCTAAAATTATATCCATTGTCCTCTACTAGGTCTATTTTACATCACCAGACCCACTGTCACTCAGTGTCATGTTTTCGGAAACCCTGGCACTGGAAATTCCTGTGAGGTACTGGCCTCACAGCAGATGGGAAATCAGAATATTTGACAGCAGGTTTGAATTTCGATGTTACACCATTTATTTTTGTCTGGCAGAAGTAGTCATCTTAAGCATGATCTTTGTTTTCTCTCCAAACCACAAAAAAAAAAAAAGGCGTATGGCCTGACATGTGAGCCAACCTCTATCCTGGTCACCCACTTTACAACCAAAGTCATTCTCATCACATTTTAATGAGGGATGTGAAAGAACATTTTTGGGGTTTGAATGCAGATGTAGCAGAGAGAATTTGGACTACACCATTTCTTGACATTATAATAGTGGACGTAGTATCAGAACAACACAAACACACAAATGCACCCATCTTAAGGAGTGAAGAACACACTCCATCAGGCATGTTTACAAACTGAGTTTAGCCTGCAGCTGCTAGAGGGAGCCACTACTCAAGAAACAATATGAGTGATTCCTTTGGTTGCTTAGACATTACCCTGATTTCCTTTGTGACCCATTACTTGACTCACTCTGAATGGTCTTTGTTTTTTGACCACCACTTGGAAGGGTAAAAATGGTCTTCAATTTCACCATTTGTACACATGGCTGTGGATTGTTTGGGTCCAGACCCTTTAGAGATGGGTTTGTAACCTTTTCTAGCCTGATGAGCATCAAAAACTTTATATTCGAGGTCGCCAAAATCTCCTTTGTTAGTGTTTGGATACGCTTCCACGAATAGACGAGACATATCTTGTGAAGATCAGACTTTCATAGAGCACTGTTCATTAAATACAACAAGACAGACACTCAGTCCTCATTTACTGAAAACACTTGACGTAGAGGTTCACATACTTCTGCAACAGAGGAACTGAAGTGGGTTTAAAACGTGAAAAAGTGAATTAATATGAATTCCCTATATTCCAAGACCTCCTGGATATAAAAAAAAAATCAGCCTCATGCGTGACTATGTGTTTGAAGTATAATTCGGTGTGAATTGCTTTATCTATTGGTTTAATTTTATTTTTAGTGAATTTAATTATTATTATTATGTTTGCATATTATACACTGTGCTATTCCAGTTGTTAATATGTTATTAATAACTGGGTTATTAAAGTTTAGTGATTTGATTTGTGGCTGTACAGTGGAATAGCTCACATTCCTCTGTGTAGTACGGCGCTCTGGAGGAATTTCTGGTCTGCAGCCAGTGTGAGTTTAAGATCAGAAGGATCCGGTGTGGTTTTCAGTGGTTTGTTGTTATTAGAGTGGTTTGTGTGAATAAGGACTGGTGGCAGAAATTAGAGCTCGACTGCGGAGTTTATTTTAACATCTGCTGATTCCTTTCGTGCCGTCACCTACCATTAGAGCCTGCAGATGGAGACAAACGCTGTTTATGTCTGGGTGCACAAGTGAATACGTAGAAATGGAAGTGCGCTCAGCTCAAACAGGTCCATTTATGTCAAAGTGGTGAATGGACCTGCTTCATCTTCTGACAGTCAGGAAAAGGTACAGAAGCCCAAAAGGGCATTCATTTGTAGACTGTATTTACTTTTGTGATATGTTAAAGGCATGTTTGATCAATCAGAAACTACCCATCATACCATTACATCCCCTGAGAAGACCAATTTTGGGAACCCACTGTATCCTATGATGCCCTGAAGAGCTGCTAGATTTTCTAATGATAGTGAGCTGGTGTCATTTTAAAATACAGTGGTACCTCGGTTCTCGATCATCGTGTTAATTATTTTGGCCAACTGTAGGTTAATGTAAGTGTTTTAATCATGAACTTACTTATCATTACTTATCATAGGCTCTGATATTATACAGTATAGACGCTCTACCAAACACTCATTAAACTCCTCAGTTCCTGATACATGTAACTTGTGATGGATTTGTCTAAACATATCCCCATCTTAAATCAGGGAGCACCTGTACAATACAACTCCATTAATGCAGACTGTGTAAAATAAGTGTTATGTTAACCACCTGTCTCCAATAGAGATTGTATGGAGAATTCTGAATTGAAAAACGCGACAACAACGATCCTGTACTGTTGCACACCTTAAGGCCTGAAACGTTACAGGAATGGATGATGATTAATAAATTAAATGAAGTTGACCAGACAAAACATGAAATATCTTATTTTTATACTGTCTGAAACACTGTTAATTTTTATTTGCATTTCCTTTTGCATACTGTCCCAACCTTTTCATGATTTGGGGTTGTAGATTCTGATATTGAGAAAAGTGAAGGAAACAGTTTGCATAACATTCATGTCTGCAATAACACTTCCAGCACGCTAGAGGACAACCATTGTAAATCAGGGAGCACCTGTACAATACAACTCCATTACTGCATATAGTGCCTTTTACAAGCTGAATCCCGTTGCAGGGGCTGCACTCTTCGAAAGCTGCATTTGAAGACCGAATGCATCATAGCGGCACACCTAGGCTGTCCCATTTCAAAGGCTCCTTTGTACGCAGCTGACAAATGCACCCTTCTTGTCCCTGATAATGAAGGATCCATCGAATGTACCCAACATATCCCGAGGTGCACCGCGTGCTGTGACGCAAACTGGAAATCTGCTGTAGAGCAAACTGTCTCATTTTGGACATGCCTTCGTAGATCACGTATTTCTAATGTATTCTTTTCTCATTGTCATGTGGGGGATGTGTGTATGGAGACGAATGCAGGTTCTCAATATACAAAGGGGTTTTATTAACCATGAATGCAGATAAACAAAACATCTTTCTTGATGCATGCTCAGTAATCCAGGTAAGAAAATCCCAGAAGTTGAGTCTGTTCATCTGCACATAAGGTTTTGTGGGAGAAACGTTTCATCACTCATCTAAGTGACTTCTTCAGTCTCAGCTAGTTGGAAAACTTCCCCAATCTTATATACAGCACTTCTGCATAACGACTGGTACCAGCACCATTACATAACAATGGGACCGGTGATCAGTTTAATATGCAGATTACCATACCATTAATGACAATGGCCACATGTGAAATTCACACAGGATTGGGGAAGGGCTGCGATGGCAGCATTGTAAGATGGTGAGAGATGTACTCTGAGGCCCCCTCCTCGGTTCACGGATGGATGTTCCCTTTTTACAAAAATTTTACTCTGCGTTCAAACCATCGCTCCCTTCTATCAAGGATCTGCACGTCTTCATCCTTGAAAGAGTGGCTATTGGCCTATAGGTGGGTGTAAACCGCAGAGTCCTAACCTGATGAGGTAGCTCTGCTATGTTGTGCCATCCCTTTCGCCAGTGACTGTTTGGTTTCCCCGATGTACAATTCCTGGCAATCCTCCCGGCACTTAACAGCATATACAACATTACTCAGTTTGTGCTGGGGGACCCAATTGTTCCGATGTTCCTGCCACATATGGAATCACCACTGGTTTACACATAGACTGCGGTCGTTGTTCTCCTCTCATCGATCTGCTTAAGCAATGTTTGGGTGTCTTATTGGCTTTCACAAAGGCCCAGTTCGGATAACCACATTTGCCCAGACCCTGCTTAATGTGAGATTTCTCTCCATCCTTTGCCGCTGTGTCAGTGGGGACACTGTCTGCTCGGTGGTACAGTGCCCTGATGACTCCTAGTTTGTGCTCCAGTGGATGATGAGAGTCAAACCTTAAGTAATGATCCGTATGTGTTGGCTTACGGTAAACATCGACTTTCAATTGTCCCCCATCTCCAATCACAACCTCACAATCCAAGAAGGCTAACCTGTCATTCTTCATTCTTCAAATGTGGTACTTCCTGAAATTTCACCTGAGATTTCACCAATGGCTGGGTGGTGTTCCTGAACAGGAACTTAGTGCCTTCTTCACCACTTCTTCCATGTTTCTGCCTATAGTACTGCTGTCTGTATGTGAAATAGGTGGATTAAAGACACAACTCCAGAGGCAAACACACCTGGTCCGAGTTATGGGTGGTCCTATTGCTGGGAGTGGGGTCATCCTATAGTTTCATTCGGACTACCTCTACTGCCTCAGCAACTGGAACACACGTGAAGAGAGATGTGACATCAAATGACACCATTGTTTCATCCATCTCTATAAACAACACAGGGCAGACAAAGAAAGCGCGGCACATGGCACAGCGATAAACAGAACAATTAACGCACACCCTGGCTATGCAATGCTAAAGCCGGCATGGCAGGCTACCAGTGGCTAACAAAAGACCTGCGGATAGTATAGTAATCAAAACAAGGCCGTGGCTAAACTAACGCAGGCTTACTGCAACACAAGTGGTCCTGGGAGAAATGGGGTAAACAGACAAAAACACTAGTAGATCCAGAGCAGTCTTAGCTGCAAACATGAGTAAACAGAAGCAGTCTTTGCTGCAAACATGAGAAAATCCTGGTGCTGACATGGGAGCCGACATCTTCGGCACAGGCATAGGAGCCGACGTCTCAGCGTAGTGCGGGCGCTAACACTGGTGCTGAGGTCATCAAAACGAGGACTGCAACAGATGCCCTTGGAGCAGCAGTGGACAGGACATCCTCTGGAAGAGGCGAGACGCTCTGGACATCCTCAGGGAGAGCCTCACGGGAGTGGATGATCTCTGGGAGAGCCACACAGGAATGGACAGCCTCTCCGAGAGCCTCTCGGGAACAAACAACCTCTGGGCAGGCCTCTCAGGAACAAACAGCTTTTGGACAGGCCTCTCGGGAACAAACGGCTTCTGGGCAGGCCTTTTGAGAACAAATGGCCTCAGGGCAGGCCTCTAGCACCGACGTCCTCATGGGAGGCACTGGAATGGACCTCCTCGGGGCAGGCACTGGCACGGGCATTCTCGGGGCAGGCACTGGCACAGACGTCCTCGGCGCAGGCACTGGAGCGGACGCCTTCGGCGCAGGCACTGGAATGGACATCCTTGGCGCAGGCACTGGAACGGACGTCCTCGGCGCAGGCACTGGAACGGACATCCTCGGCGCAATTGTCCATGGTGCCACGGTTGGCACAAATGTTCGTGGCGCCGGGGTCAGCACAAATGTTGTTGGCACAGGGGTCGGCACAAATGTCCATGGTGCCGGAGTCAGCGCAAATGTCCGTGGCGCAGGAGTTGGCGTAACAGGTTCTGATAAGAAACTGAGAGGCATGTCTCATTTAGGTACGGAACTAGGAAGTGCTTCGTGCTCAGATACCAAGCTAATCAGCACTAACGGTTCAGGTACAAAGCTATATGGTGACATTAACGGCTTAAATACGGAGCTATGTGGTGTGGCATACACTGATACAGAGCTATGTGATACATGTTGCTTAGGTATGGAACTAAGAGACACAGCATGCTCAGGTATGGAAACAAACGGCACTTCAATCTTGGATACAAAGCTAACATGATCAGGTATGGAGCTATGGGGAGCTACGAACTCAGATACGGAACTAAGTGGTGCATCAGACTCAGGTACGGTTCAGTTAAGGAACCAAACAGTGTATTGAACCTCTGTACAGAGCTAACCTGCTGAGATATGGCGCTAACAAATTCAAGTATGGAGCTAACGTGCTCAGGTACAAAACTAAAAGGCACGGTGTGCTCGGATATGGAGCTATATGACGCTAACAGCGCATCTATGGAACTAAGAGGTGCGACGTGTGCGAAAACGTAGCTAACAAATTCGGATACAGAGCTACCATGCTCAGGTACAAAACTAAAGGGCGCGGTGTGCTCGCATATGGAGCCAGACTGCGCTAACGGTTCAAATACAAACCTAACGAATTCAGGTATGGAGCTGTGCAGTGCTAACTGCTCATCTACGAAGCTAAGAGGTGTGGCATACTCAGATACAGAGGTAGTGTCCCCAGGTACTTGGCTACGGGGCACTAATGGCTCAGGTACTGAGATACGGGATGCGAAAGGCTCGTCTATGGAGCTAAGAAGCGCGACATGCTCAGATAAGGAGCTAGCATGTTCAGGTACTGAGCTATGGAGCTCTAGCTTGTACCTGGCCAACCTCTTCATACAGCTAGTGAGCTGGGGATCCCGCATGCAGATTCTCAATATACAAAGGGGTTTTATTAACGAAAGAAGCCATAATGTAACCATAAACAACACAGGGCAGACAAAAAAAGTGCGGCACACAGCATGGCGATAAACAGAACAATAAACACACACGCCAGCTATGCTATGTTAAAGTCGGCGTGGCAAGCTACCGGTGGCTAACAAAAGACCCGTGGACAAAACCGTAACCGAAACAAGGCCATGGCCAAACTAATGCGGGTTTACCGCAACACAAGTCGTCCCAGGCGAACTGGGGCAGACACGAGTAGTCCATGGCTTACTGGTCAAAAACACGAGTAGATCCAGAGCGGTTTTTGACGCAAACATGTTGTTACGTCTGGCGGGTACAAGGAAAAGGGAGCCAGTCTTTGCGGTCTTTGCCGCAAACACGAGATAATCCTGGCACACCTGGGACCCAGTCAGGCAAGCGCCATCCATAGACGTAATACCCCACAAAGTTTGTGAGCTAGGGCCGAACTTATAAAGTGTCCAAATAAGATTTAGTCCATTTGCTCTAAGGCCCTAGCTTCTTCTTGGTGTCCTTTGTGGTCCGATAGAGAGCCGCAAGCAACGCAGTCTGGATCGCCCCTAGTGGCAAAAAGGGGCGTAACAAGCAGAGGTCTCAGTGACACTCATAAAACATCATTTTCAGCAAAAGTGTAGGAAGCTGCTTTGATATTTCTGCTTGTTGTACAAACAAAAGTATCCTGTTTAAATCCTCATTTATCCCTCATTTTAGTTCCACGTTAAACTCTTCAAAATGATTCAGTCTGGAACAAAGTATGGCAATTGATTATTTGATTATTGGGTTGCTGTGCTTGTTGCCAGGCTGGTGATGGGGCGGAATTAGGAACAAAGTACAATAAATTCTCTCCTGATCAAGTGCATTTTCTGAAGCTTGTTTGTTGCTCGAGTACATCATTAGTTGCTCGTTAATGTCTATTCATTTTCTACTAGATTCATTGTTATTCCCGTGTTACTTTGGATTGACTTCCAGTTAGCCTCATAGACTAATTTGGGGGACTCCGTTTATCCTTTGATGTTCTAAAGTAACACTGAGAAGAGATGTGTAGAGTAGTTATGAAGATATAACCAATAATAATAGCTTTGACATAATTATAAAATATGATTAAACAGTACATCCCAGAAGTTGAATCAGTTCATCTGGACGTTTCATCACTCATCTAAATCACTTCTTAGTCTCAGCTAGTTGGAAAACTTCCCCAATTTTAAATACAGCACATTTGCATAATGACTGATACCAGCACCATTACATAAAGTGGGGCAAAAAACTATTTAGTCAGCCACTGATTGTGCAAGTTCTCCTACTTAGCAAGATGAGAGAGGTTTGTAATTTTCATCATAGGTAAACTTCAACTATGAGGGACAAAATGAGAAAAAACATAGTAGGATTTTTAAACAATTAAATTGTAAATTATGGTGGAAAATAAGTATTTGGTCAATAACAAAAGTTTAACTAAATACTTTGTAACATAACCTTTGTTGGTAATGACAGAGGTCAAACGTTTCCTGTAAGTCTTCACCAGATTTGCACACACTGTATGTCACGCCCACCTCCAGCACCGATCACCCGCACGCACCTTGCCTCGCTCGGCCTCGCCCACATACTGATCACCCGCACCTGCCTCTCATTCCGGACTGCCTTTCTCCCCACATATACCACCGCACATCCTCAGTCACGCACTTCTCGACGAGGTTCCCATGCTACATCTTACAGTACGTTCGTTGTCTGCTTATTCAGTAATAATCCTGCCTTACCTTTACTCGGCCTGCATTTGCCTCCTCACTCCTTGTGGCGTTACAGATCGAGAAGTCGACAAACATGGAGGCAGCGGCCGCCAATCCGCATCCCGACGCTTCCCCGGCGGAACAGCTCGCCGACCTTCGTGCCCAGATCCAGGAAGTGGTCCAGGCGGTTTCCATACTCGCCGATAACCAGCGTTCGCTCAACGCCCTGGTCCCCTCCGTCCACGAGCTCACGCAGCGTGTGTCCCAGCTCACGCCTTCCCCCGCCGTGCAGGCCTCGGCGTCGGTTGCTCTTCCCCCCAGTCCTCCTCGCCCGTCCTCGGCGGCCTACCGCATCCCCTTCCGGACAAATATGACGGAGACCCGGAAACGCTGCGAGGGCTTCCTCCTGCAGTGCTCGTTGTACTTCACCAGCACCCCACCGGAGTCCGATCAAACCCGGATCGCCCTCATCATCTCCCTCCTCACCGGTCGGGCTCTCGAATGGGCTACGGCCATCTGGTCTCAGCAGCAGGGGAAGACGGCTTTCAGCACAAGCAGCGGGACCACTATGAGTATCTCGTCATGCCCTTCGGCCTCGCCAACGCCCCATCGATCTTCCAGGCTTTCATTAATGACGTGCTCCGGGACATGCTCGGCAGGTTCGTAGTGGTCTACCTCGATGACATCCTCGTGTACTCCCCGGACTTCAAGACCCACGTCGAACAAGTGCGCCAGGTGCTGGAGCGCCTCCACTCTCATCATCTGCGCATCAAGGCGGAGAAATGCGAGTTCCAACACGAGGTCTGTCCGTTACCTGGGTTACGTGATCTCTCCTTCAGGCGTCGCCATGGGACGCCAACAAGCTGTCCCGCCGTCGGGACTGGCCGAGACCGGGCTCCATCAAACAGCTGCAGCGGTTCCTGGGCTTCGCCAACTTCTATCGGCGCTTCATCAGGGATTTCAGCCGCACGGTGGCGCCTCTCACCCGCGCTTCTGCAGGGTAAGCCTCGTTCCCTTCGTTGGTCTCCCGAAGCCGACGGGCTTTTCGAAGCGCTCAAGGCCGCCTTCACTCAGGCTCCCATCCTGGGCCACCCTAAACCCAGATCTCCCTTTCCTCCTGGAGGTGGACGCATCCTCGACAGGCGTAGGTGCCGTGCTCTCGCAACGCCTTGGCGAGCCGCCCAAACTGCGCCCCATCGCCTTCTGCTCGCACAAACTGACCCCCGCCGAGCGTAACTACGACGTGGGCGCCCGAGAGTTACTGGGGCAATCAAGCTGGCGGCTGGAGGAGTGGAGGCATTGGCTAGAGGGGTCCAACAACATCGCTTCACCATCCTCACTGACCACAAGAACCTGGAATACCTCAGAACAGCCAAGCGACTCAACCCGCGCCAGGCTCGTTGGTCCCTTTTCTTCACCCGGTTCGACTTCCTCATCACTTACCGGCCGGGCACCAAAAACACCAAGGCCGATGCGCTCTCTCGGAGATTCGACCCGAACCGGCCCCTGCCGATCCGCCAGCTCCTCATCATTCCGTCCTCGTGCACCGTTGGAGCCATAGAGTGGGAGTTCGAACGGGGACCTGCAGGAAAGGCTCTCCCGGGTGCGCGCTCCGCCTTCCTGCCCGCCAGACAAGAAGTTCGTGCCACAGGACCTCCGCGATCGCCTCCTCGTCTGGGCGCACACTTCCCTCTGCTCCGGCCATCCCGGAGGAGAGACACGCACATACCAAAACTGCTCTCCGCGCGCTTTTGGTGGCAGAACATGCGCGGGGAACGTCCACCGCTTCGTCTCCTCCTGCGCCGTCTGCGCACAAGCAAAGACACCACGGACCTTGCCAGCGGGTCTGCTCCGTCCACTGCCCGTGCCGCAAAGGCCCTGGTCACACATCGCCCTGGACTTCGTCACTGACCTGCCCCCGTCCCAGGGGCACTCCCGTCATCATGTCGGTGATAGACCGTTTCTCCCGTGCCGTCCGGTTTGTTTCCCCTTTCTAAAATCCCGTCTGCGCTCCAAACCGCCGATCTCCCTCTACACCCACGTCTTCCGTCTCTTCGGCATCCCGGAGACGTTCTCACAGACCGGGGCCCCCAGTTCACCTCGGCTGTCTGGCGCGCCTTCTTCGGACAGGACTGGGCTCCACCGTCAGCCTCTCCTCCGGGTTACCACCCGCAGGACCAACGGCCAGTGCGAGCGCTCCAACCAGGAGCTCAAGAAGTTCCTGCGTTGCTATTGCCTCCACAATCCGCACGACTGGTCGCAGTTCCTGCCATGGGCCGAGATTGCTCAGAACTCCCCTCAGGCACTCCTCCACGGGGTCTCACGCCCTTCCAGTGCGTCCTCGGGTTAACCAGTCCCCCTTTGTGCCCTGGGATTCCGGGCCGTCGGACGCTCCGGCCGTGGACCATTGGTTTCGCCGCTCCGAGGACGTCTGGTGCCAGGTGCACCAAACGCATCGACAAAGCCATCCGACGCTACAAAAGGCACGCTGACCGTCGCCGCCGCTCCGCTCCTGACTTCCAGCCCCGGGGACCGCGTCTGGCTCTCCACCCCAGGGACTCCGCACCACACAGGGAAGTACCCCCGTTTTCTCCTCGCTTTTGTGGGTCCATATCTCATAACACATAAAGTCATGACGTAACCTACAACTGCGCCTTCCCTCATACCTCCGTGTCTCTCCCGTTTTCCACGTGTCGCTCCTGAAACCCTGGGTTGCCCGGGTCGCTGGCAGACTCCTCTCCCTCGGACCATCCTCCGCCCGTCGGCCCGCCTGGAACTCCCGCCTACGCAGGTCCGTCGCCCTCCTGGATTCCCCGCCGGCGTGCTTCACGTCTCCAGTACTTGGTCGAGTGGGAGGGCTACGGGCCGGAGGAGAAACAGCTGGGTTGACGCCAAGGACGTCTTGGACCCCCTCCTCGTTCAGGACTTCCACGCATCCCATCCCGATCGACCGGAAACCCAGGCCACGGGGCCGCCCACGCAGGACGCCGTCGCTCCCCGTCGCTCGCCGCGCTCCCGCCGCGACGAGTCCTTCGAGGGGGGGCACTGTCACGCCCACCTCCAGCCACCGATCCACCCGCACGCACCTTGCCTCGCTCGGCCCTCGCCCTCATACTGATCACCCGCAAAAACCTGCCTCTCATTCCGGACTGCCTTTCTCCCTACATATACCACCGCACATCCTCAGTCGCGCACTTCTCGACGAGGTTCCCATGCTACACCTTTCAGTACGTTCGTTGTCTGCTTATTCAGAAAATAAAACCTGCATTACCTTTACTCGGCCTGCGTTTGCCTCCTTCACTCCTTGTGGCGTTACACTGTAGCTGGTATTTTGGCCCATTCCTCCATGCAGATCTCCTCTAGACCAGTGATGTTTTGGGGCAAACACAGACCTTCAACTCCCTCCACAAATTTTTTATTGGGTTGAGGTCTGGAGGACTGGCTAGGCCACTCCAGGACCTTTGAAATGCTTTGATATTTCTGCTTGTTGTACAAACAAAAGTATCCTGTTTAAATCCTAATTTATCCCTCATTTTAGTTCCACCGTTAAACTCTTCAAAATGATTCAATCTGAAACAAAGTATGGCAATTGATTATTTTGATTATTGGTTTGCAGTGCTGTTGCCAGGGTGGTGGTGGGGCGGAATTAGGAACAAAGTACATTAAATTCTCTCCTGATCAAGTGCACTTTTTTGCAAAGATTTGGAAAAGAAGTTGTTTGTTGCTCGAGTACATCATTAGTTCTCCTACTTAGCAAGATGAGAAAGGTTTGTAATTTTCATTATAGGTAAACTTCAACTATGAGGGACAAAATGAGAAAAAACACATAGTAGGATTTTTAAACAATTAAATTGTAAATCATGGTGGAAATAAGTATTTGGTCAATAACAAAAGTTAAACTCAATACTTTGTAAAATAATCTTTGTTGGTAATGACAGAGGTCAACATTTCCCTGTAAGTCTTAACCAGGTTTGCACAAACTGTAGCTGGTATTTTGGCCCATTCCTGTATGCAGATCTCCTCTAGAGCAGTGATGTTGTGGGGCTGCCGCTGGGCAACACGAATTTTCAACTCCCTCCACAAATTTTTCTATGAGGTCTGGAGGACTGGCTAGGCCACTCCAGAACCTTGAAATGATTTTTACAGAGCTTTGAAATGCTTTTGTTGCCCGAGCGGTTGTGTTTGGGATCATTGCCATGCTGGAAGACCCAGCTATGTTCCATCTTCAATGTTCTCACTGATGGAAGGAGGTTTTGGCTTACAATCTCACCATACATGGCCCCGTTCATTCTTCCCTTAACACGGATCAGTCGTCCTGTCCCCTATGCAGAAAAACAGCCCCAAAGCATGATGTTTCCACCCCTGTGCTTCACAGTAGGTATGGTGTTCTTGGGATGCAGCTCAGCATTCTTTTTCCTCCAAACACGACGAGTTGAGTTTTTACCAAAAAGTTCTATTTTGGTTTCATCTGACCACATGGTATTCTCCCAATCCTCTTCTGGATCATCCATATGCTCTCTGGCAAAATTGAGATGGGCCTGGACATGTACTGGCTTAAGCAGGGGGACACGCCTGGCACTGCAGGATCCGAGTCCCTCTCAGCGTAGTGTGTTACAAATGGTAGCCTTTGTTACTTTGGTCCCAGCTCTCTGCAGGTCATTCATCAGGTCCCTCCATGTAGTTCTGGGATTTTTACTCACCGTTCTCATGATCATTTTGACCCCACGGAATGAGATCTTGCATGGGGCCCCAGATTGAGGGAGATTATCAATGGTCTTATATGTCTTCCATTTTCTTTTCAATTTCTCCCACAGTTGATGTATTCACACCAACCTGCTTGCCTATTGTAGATTCACTCTTCTGCACGTCTTCATCTTTGAAAGAGTGGCCACTGGCCTGTAGGTGGGTGTAAATCTGTTCTGACCTGATGAGGTCGCTCTTCTATGTTGTGCCATGTTTCACCAGTGGCTGTTTGGTTTCCCCGATGTACAATTCCTGCCAATCCTCCCTGCACTTTACAGCATACACTACATTACTCTGTTTGTGCTGGGGGACCCGATCCTTGGGGTGGACCAGTTTCTTGCGTAGCGTGTTTTGGGGTTTGAAAACCACCGAGATGTGGTGTTTGGAAAATGTGCGTCTCAATTGTTCTGATGTTCCTGTGACATATGGAATTATGACTGGTTTATGCATAGACTGCGGTTGTTGTTCTCCTCTTGTCAATCTGCTGGAGCACTGTTTGGGTGTCTTACCGGCTGTGACAAAGGCCCACTTCGGATAACCACATTTGCCCAGGGCATGCTATAATGTGAGATTTCTCTCCATCCTTGGTTGCTGTGTCAGTGGCGACGCTGTCTGCTCGGTGGTATAGTGTGCTGATGACTCCTATTTTTGCTCCAATGAATAATGAGAGTCAAACCCTAAGTACTGGTCCGTATGTGTCGGCTTACGGTAAACATCAACTTTCAATTGTCCCCCATCTCCAATCACAACCTCACAATCCAAGAAGGCTAACCTGTCATTCTTCCCATCCTCCCTGGTGAACTTGATGTGTTTGTCCACTGAGTTGATGTGGTCGGTATAAGATTCGGAAGTTCTGCAACTAGCTGAGACTGAAGAAGTCACTTAGATGAGTGACGAAACGTATCTCCCACAAAACCTTCCATCCAGATGAACAGATTCAACTTCTGGGATTTTCTCACCTGGATTACTGCGTATGCATCAATACATTAAACAGTACAGTTTATGAGAGTAGTTATTTTAGGCAGAATGTGTTTGGCGATTATGATTGACTTTGATGAAACGGTTACATTATTTTCAAATCTAGTTAATTCCGAAGGGTCCATGCATTATTTTTTAAATGCCTTAATTATTCCTTAAAACTGTAATTTGGTGGTGTATTTTGTGGAGAATAACATTTAATTATTTAAGAAATAAGTTCATTTAAGATCTCAAAGAAACATGTCATTATCCCAGAAACATAAGTGTTATAATATTTTATGCTGTCAATATCTTAAAAGCATGAAAAAAAATATTATCAAACGTTGTTATCGCAAGGAAACTCAATATATGTATGAGATAGCTGTGAACATCACAGCTGCAGTTCAAGTATTGAGGTATATTAAATACTAAGGGTATGTCCCAAGTGCAAAGTCATGCTTATTTAACGTTATCACAAAAACACGTGATGCACTACAAAGTTCTATTCAAATAAAATCCCATTGAAAGAAAACTGCTTGGTGGCTGTTATTTGTTAATCTCCATGTAAACATTAGAAGTAATGGTTCCTACAAAGTGGACTTCGGAAATGGAGATGTCCATGGTAACTGCTCTATGATGACTCCAAACCACAGCTGAAAAAGTTTCCTCAAATTAGACTAAATAATAATGACAAACAGAGATCACTGATGGACAATTTACTATTATCACTCTATTCTTATTCCCATCATTGTTGTTATTGCTGCTACTACTACTATTATTATTATTATTATTATTATTATTATTATTATTATTATTTAAATATGAATGTTATATTTTGATTGTGTTCCTGAGTGACTGATTACATCGTCTTGAATATGGTTTCCTTAACTAGACATAATGTTAAACTCAAAATACAAAATTCTGACACAAGAAAAGTGCAACAAAAATCGATTTATCACTGTAAGATGAACACTTAAAAGATGTTAGATACCAAGTGATGAAGTGTTTCAGGTGTTATTTTGTCCCATTCCTCCAGCAACAGTATGGGGTTGTCATTGTCACATTTTTCATTTCAAAATTCTCCACACATTCTCTCTTGGGGACGGGTCAGGACTGCAAGCAGGCCAGTCCAGTACCCGTACCCTTTTCTTCCGCAGCCATGCTTTCATAATGTGTACAGCATGTAGTTTTGCATTGTCTTGTTAGAAATGCATGGACGTCATCTTGAAGGCAGCTTATGTTGCACTAAAATCTCAGTGTACTTTTCTGCATTGATGCCGACATCACAGAAGTGTAAATTACCTTTACCAAGGACACTGATCCGACCTCATACCATGACAGATCCTGGCTTTTGGATGGACCTTTTTGTCTTTGGTCCAGTGCATAAAACGTCCATTTCTTTTAAGATCTGAAATTCTGATTGGTCTGGCCACAATACATGTTTCCACTGTGTGATGGTCCATCCCAAATGCCTCCAAACCCAGAGAAGTTGACGCCACTATTGCACATGGTTGACTTTAGGCATCTTTTTTGCACAGTAAAGTTTTAAGTGGCATTTGTGAACATAACTCCATATTGTAGTGCTTGACAAAGGTTTGCCAAAGTATTCCCTTCTCGCTCACGTGGTCAATCTGCTATTGTTGAATGACGGTTCTTGATGCAGTGCCGTCTGAGGGATCAGAGATCATGGGCATTCAGTTTAGCCTTGTGTCCTTGCCCTTTATGCACTGAAAGTCCTTGAATCATTTAATTATGCTATGCACTGTAGAGAGAGAAATATGCAAATCCCTTCCAATCTTTCTTTGAGGAACATTATTTTTAAACATTTCAATAATTTTCTCATATATTTGTTGACAAACTGGAGATCCTCTGCCCATCTTTGCTCCTCCTTGGCTGCTTTTGTATTAAATCATGATTATAATCACCTGTTGACCTAAATGTAAGACATGCTGTGTTTTTACCCATACTGTCCAGCTTTTTCTGATTTGGGGTGGTACAAGACATCTATGACAAAAAACAAATCTTTAACTGAGTCCATCTGTGGTTTTACTGTCTGCACACACTGATTGAACCATACACGACACCTGTTTCCACTGAAACAAATACGTGTAAACACCACAGCTTTCAGTCGGTGCAGAGCAAACAGTTGGACCTCAACCACATTGCAACAACTACACAAGTTTTACCCTAGGAAATCCCCCATGGACGTGATGTGCATCATAAACCACGCAGTACAAAACGCAGATGTTCTTCAGTCCTGTAAGAGTGCTAAAAACTGCTACGTAACTCTGATGATATAAAGGAGAACGAATCAAATCTAAATCAGTTGGCTGCCTGCCTTGTCTTGCTGTCGTACGTGCTGCTCTTGGGCAATGCTATCTTTAGTTCTCTGGGGCTTATTTCCTGGGAACATAATCTGATTGCTGCAGATTGCTGCAGATTGCTAACTAATATTAGTAAGCATCCTTGCATATTTGGAAACTGCTCATATCATTGTTCATCATGCTTAGTTTTCACACACTAAAATCAGCTAAGCTGAGCTAATCTAAGATAAGCTGCTAGGAGGCTGCATATTTCTTAGCAGCTTCAATCATTTAGCCTTGCTTAAATTTCGGGCTAGCACTCAGTCTAGGGATAGTACTTTTTTAGCATTGGGTAGTAAGGTACTAGCTGAATTTACTCTTTCACATTAATCAATTAAGTAACTTTGCTCTAGCACCCCCAGCTTGACAGTGCCTGACTTTCTGGTCAGTCAGTCATAGTCCAGTTCCGTAACTGTTGCACCACAATATTCCATTACATTTACTTTACATTAGATTACTTTACATTATTTTTATTTACAATGGTCCATTGCATACAATGTTACTCTTGCTCAAGTAGATATCTAGTCTGCATGTAGCACATCAATGTCTCATATTCTGTGCTTGAATTAAATATGCATGCCTTGCAAACCTTTAATTAAAGAGTCTGCCATATAAATAAGTTGATATATTAAGCTGTTTGCCTTCCACTGTCTTCTTATGGCAGCCCATAAAAATGTATTCTTGAGAACTCACTTATGCCAACATACTAAACATGTCATAGTGGTGATTGGCAAGCTTGGCCTGGATGCCACAATATGCAAATAAGAAAAGTGGAAAATGAGTGGGAAGCGGACAGAGCAGAAATGACGACCACTGCCCTTTCCAGCCTACAGAAACAAGTTTCCCCTGCCCGTTCCCCAGCCCATGTCAGTTCCTGTTTGTGTAACTGGTGGTAGCACAATTCTGATGTATCTAAGTCCCTGACCTCCATATCTGTAACAGTATGTCTTGTCATTCACACTTAGCCTACTCTCTTCTTTTCAGTTCTTGCCTTTCACCCACGGTATTTTCTTTGTGTATAAAACTCAGCACTACTGATGATGCATTTAAACATCAGCGTGAAAGACTGAGCACAGTGCACTCTTTATGATTTTTTGTTTCACACAGGGATTGATGATACAGTTGAAAAAAGGCAGTTGCAAAGTAAGGAAATTGGTTTGTTGTTGTGAAACAACAGATAGATCACTCCAGAGTCACAACTGTACCAGGACGAGGAACATGCCCTGACTTGTACATCGTCTGCTCTATATAAACTTGTGAATAAGATGAATTACACATTTTCTCATGAAAATATTGTGAAATTTAAAAGACCGGCTGTGTGTGCTTGAGAAAGACAATATCTTATGCCTTTCGTGAATTAGGGAATTATTTGTCAAACTCTAGCGAAGTTTGATTGTTCTATGGAAAGTTTTTACATTAAGAGAGCAAGGAAGTTACGAAATACTGACCAAACAGTGGAAAACTTGTTTACATCTTATTATGGAAGTCAGCTGCTGGGAGTTGTTGCCAATCATTAAAGGTTCATGCAACACATATGTTTATGTACAGCACTGACCCAGATCTTGACAAGTAATGGAAGGGAGCGATTTTAGGGGAAGAATTTCAGCATTAATGTGGTGGTTGCATAACCGAACTGCTTTTCCTTAGGTCTGCTCAGTGTGAGCTGTCTCTTCTGTTGCTTGCTAAGTGTGCATGGCCATCTGTCTAGAGAGCAACTAAAAAGCAGAAGCAAGAATGAAAAGCTGAAGTATGAACTACGCAATCTTTTGTTTTGTTCCTATAATGGGTAGTGGTGCCAGTTCACCCTAAGTCCGCTAAATTTTCTGAGCTTGAGATATTTCCAATTGCTACAAAACACTTATATAAAGCATTGAAAAAATATTTTTGATTTCTGATTTCACTTGTCTAATAAATTCATGTTGGTCAAGTATTTTTATTAGGTCTGGCCCCCGTTTTGCTGGAAACCCTCAGGAACGGCGACTCTGAATTTGTTCAATTTTTCCTTTCAGTTATGAGATTACTGATTTGTGTTGCCAGTGGACACCACAATAACTTAAAGTGAAAGAGGAATTACTTTTACTGTTGGGGTGGCCCAGTGGCTCAGTGGGCAGCACTGTCACCTCACAGTAAGAGGGACTTGGGTTTGATCCTAAAGTGGAGTGACTTGGATCTTTTCTGTGTGGAGTCTGCATGCCCTCCTCATGTGTGTGCGGGTTTACTCCGGGTACTTCGGTGTCCTCCTACAGTCCAAAAACATGCATTAGGTTAACTGATTACAATTAATTGGCCCAGCCTGAATATATATGACCAGTTTAAATATAACCTTGAGGGTTTATGTAACCTTTTGTCTGTTGCTGAATTGGTGCCTTTGAGTTAAAAGCTGCAGATAACTAAACAACAACTTTTACTGTTGTTACATTTGTGTCATCCCTAAAACCTAATGTTTAGTCGAATTTGTTTGGGGTGGCACAAGTGGCTTGGAGGGTAAGCACTGTCACTCCTATGAGAAGGTCTGGGTTCAGTCCCAAGATGAAGCCTCTGGGTCCTTCCTTCTGGTGTGAGTTCAATTGTCTCACGTTCTCTGCGTTCCACGTTCTCGTGCTATAAGCCCGCTTAGCTCTAACGTTCATGCATAAAGCCGCTTTAAGTTTGTGCGGTTATATAAGCCTTATAATGGTTTTTATGCTTTGCCTATAAGTCCCGCACTTCATCAGCCCTTATATTGTGTTTGTTACTCTAATAAAGCATCATGGTGATTATGTGGAACCTCATATGTCTCCTATTTACCCGTAGGCCCGTCGTGCCGAATGCCCCGCCAACGAAGGGAAGCAGGTAATCCCACTAACCTGGTTGGTCAACGCGGACTGAGCTTGCCGAAAATATGATGGCAACCCCCCTCAATGCAGCTAATTTTTCCGGCAGTGCTTGGCCTACTTACGCCAGTTCCCACATTATACGGAAGAGGAGCGTCTCGTATTTGTTAACTTGCATCTCAGACGCAAGGTGCTTGATTGGGCTGGGTCCAACTGGTCCCAGTTGTTCCAGGGAACGTATGACCAGCTCATGAGTTAGCTGTGGGGCAAGTTTGGTCTTTCTGCTAACTCTAAGCAGGAATCCACCAGTCGCCTGGTCCGGCCTGCTTTCGCTTGTCAATTGCGAGATCCCCAGCTTACCAGCAGCCGGAAGGTTCTGGTTAAGCACCGGTTAGCGTCCTTTAGCCTAGCATCAGCGCACGCCCTGCATCTGAGCCTGCTTATGCTGTAGCTGAGCACGCTGCGCCTGTTAGCTCTGTAAACGAGCCATTGGCACCCTGTAGCTCAGTATATGAGCAGTTAGAGCCTCAGTAACCCCAACCACCCCCGAGTCGCTAACACCTTAATAAGCCCGGTATTGAGCCCTGCTAGCATCGTAAGCTAGCACACCGTGCTGTTAGCTTGTGGATGATCCGTTGAGCAATCCCTATCTCCAGTATCGACGCAGGTAAAGCTCTCTAGCCCAGTGTTTTGGGTCCACTCGCTCCGTATCTGACATTCCGTGCCTCGTAAGCTCCATAATGAGCAAGTAGCACCCTTCCGTGGCTCAATACCCAGCAAATTAAAGCTCAATCGCCCGTGTTTGAAACGGCGAAGCTCAGTATCCACGCGGTTGGCACTCGATAGCTCTTCATTGAAGACGTTCACCCCATTTTTGAGTACACTAGCCACGTTTCTGAGCCTGCTAGCCCTGTAGCTGAGCAGTTAGTGCTCCGTAGCTCTGTAGAAGAGCAATTAGCACCTCGTAGCTCAGTACATGAGTCGGTAGTGTATGCTAACTTGATAGTGAATCCCGTTAGCCACGTATCAGTACACGCCGCGCATGTACGTTCCACAGATAAGCGGTCAGCAGCCGGTAGTACAAATGGTAGCACGCTAGCTCTGTAAATGAGCCGATAACGTCCGATAGTTCTGTTTCTGAAAGTGCTAGCTCCATATTTGAGCCGATAGTGTCAAATGGTCTTGTGTCTGAACACACTAGCTTTGTACTAGAGCCGATAGCATCAAATGGTCTTGTGTCTGAACTCACCAGCTCTTGTACGAGAGCCGACTAGAGCCGACAGCATTAATGGTCTTTGTGTCTGAACATGCTAGCTCAGTACTAGAGCCAATATCGTCAAATGGTCTTGTGTCTGAACACTTTAGCTCCGTACTAGAGCCAACAGCGTCAAGTGGTCTGGTGTCTGACATGCGAGATAGCGTCCAAGTAGTCTGGTGGTCCTGAAACACGCTAGCTCATACAGAGCCAAATAGCATTCCACATTTGGTGTCACAGACGCTAGCCCCCGTACCTGAAGTCACTAGCGCCTGAATGACACTAATGTCTGAGCATGTTAGCATGGTAGTTAACAACAGAGTCGACATGCATTTCGGTAATTCGGTAACTGCACACGTCTCTCCCACACGCACCGACATCCGCGCCGACTCCCGCGCCATGACATTCGCATTGACTCCCGCGCCCAGACATTCACGACTACCTCTTGTGGCCATGGACATTAGCGCCAAGGAGTCCGTTCCTGTCCCTCCCTGCTCCATCTCCGAGGAGGTCTTTCCAGTACCTGTGCCGAGGTCTGGTTCTAGTTTCCTGCGCCAAGGTCTGTTCCAGTGCCTTCGCTGAGGTCCCGTTGAGTTCCCATGCCAGTAATACCGAGGAGGTTCGTTTTTGTCCCGTTCCAGCCGCCGAGGAGGTCCTTCCCATTTCAGCGCCGGGAGGTTGGTTCCTTTCTCGCACCGAGGAATCCATTCTGGCTCCTGAGCCGAGAGGTCCGTCCGGTTCCTGCTCCGGGTCCTGTACCAGTGGTCTTGCCGACGAGCATTTTGAGGTTTCCTGATCAGCGCCAAGGTCTGTACCGGTTCCAGTGCCAGCCGCGAGAAGGTCCGTTCCCATTTCCAGCGCCGAGGAGGTTGGTTCCGTTTCTCTCCGGCACGAGGGATTCCATTCTGGCTCCCAGCCGAGGAGGTCCGTTCGGTTCCTGCGCCGAGGTCTGTACCAGTGCCCTGCACCAGCATGTGCGGTTCCTGATCAGCGCCACGGTCTGTACCGGTTCCAGTGCCAGCCCCGCTGTCCGTTTCCAGTTCAGCGCCAGGGGCTGTAACCTACCGACTCCAGTGCCAGAGCCGAGGAGGTCCTGTTCCTGTACAAGCACTGATGTCCTGTTTTCCGTCCCTGTGCCCTCGCTAGATGGTTCCGTCAGTTTTACAGTGTCACACCCAGGTCCCTTTCCAGTTCCATACCAGCACCAAGGGTGTCGTTATGTTCCTGTGGCCGCATTGAGGGTGTCCACTATCATTAAGGAGTCCTGGCATCGTCACGGGATCCATGGGGGGGGTATGTCATGGATCGCCTGGAACTTGGACTTGATGTGCACAAGTCCAAGGACATTAGCGGACTGTGGAGCACCTGAAGGAGAAGCTAGGGCCCTGATTAGGATTGCTTTCAGGTGTTCAACACTATATTTAGGCAGGGCGCTAGCTCTCCCACAACACGGGGCATTGTTTTGGGATACTTCCCTTCAGACTGTTGCGTCGGATATTCCTGCGGCTTTCGTGTCTTGTGTGTGCGTTTCCCACGCGCTTATTGACCTAGTTCTCCGGGTAAGCCTGCTTCTGTATTGTTTCCTTGCGATAAAGCCCGGTATTGTCAGCGTTTGAGCGGTTAAGCAGGGTATTGTCAGCGTTTGTGCGGGAAAACCTTCTAACTGTTAAGTTTGCGCTAAAGCCCCGCCATTTATTTTTTCTTCGTTCATGCTATAAAGCCCGCTTTAGTTCAGCGTTTGTGCGGTTAAGCCTTATATGGTCTATGCTTTGCTAAAAGGCCCGCTTCTACCTTTACTTGTGTTTTGTTTACTCTAATAAAGCATCGTGGTGATTATTGTGAAACCTGCATACGTCTCCTATTTACCCGTAAGGCCCCGTCGTGACAAAACCCACCAAGATCCCAGAATTGAAGTTGTTTTGTACAGAGGAATGAGCTAAAATTCCTTCAAGCTGGTGTGCATGACTGCTCAGCAGTTACAGGAAACATTTAGTTGCAGTTATTACTGCACAGGGGGGTCACACCAGATACTGAAAGCTTAGGTTCACATACTTTTGCCACTCGCTATTATGTAATATTTGATAATTTTCCTCAGTAAATAAATTACCAAGTATAATATTTTTGTCTCATTTGTTTAACTGGGTTCTCTTTATCTACTTTTAGGACTTGTGTGAAAATCTGATGATGTTTTAGGTCATATTTATGCAGAAATATAGAAAATTCTAAAGGGTTCACAAAGTTTCAAGCACCACTGTACGTTTGCAATCATTCTTTCATTCTCTACAATCATTACAATCACCCCGGGAAACCCCGGTGTTTCCATCCATGCTTCCGTAGATGGCTGCTCAATTTTAGCCGGCTGTTCTGCTTCTGTTTAAACCCTGTTGTTTTCGTCTTTGTCCCTTGTTGTTGACCTCTGGTTCCTGTCTTTTGGCTGCTGCTTTCTACCACAGTTTGTCCAGTCATGTCTCATGTCTTAGCTTTTTGTCTTTTTTAACATTTTAGCTTAACTGTATAGATTGTGCCTGTTTCGCTTGCCTGTCTACTTTTGTGTAATGTGTTGTCACTCAGTTATGTGTTTTTAATGTCATTCCATGTCTTCTCCTGTCAAGAAATATTCTACACATTTACTTACGTCCTCTCCGTCCTCCTTTCTGGTTCCGAAAGTGACAAAGGTAAGTCATTTCCTGTTTCAGTTATGCAAAATTAAACAAGTAAATAAACAGTATAGCCAAAAGTTTATGGAAATCCAAAAATTATCCCCAAATTTGAGCATTGATGTTCACATTTGCATTACATTTATATTATTTAGCAGACCCCCTTAATCAGGTAACCTTACAATCTAAGCAATTGTGGGTTACGGGTCTTGCTCAAGGACCCAACAGTGGCAGCTTGGCAGAGGTGGGATTTGAACCCTGGACCTTCTGGTCCATAGTCCAGCCCACCACAGTCCCTGATGTTGGGCCTGGCTTACCAATGTAATACAAATTCATCTCTAAGATGTCTGATGGAGTTATGGTCAGTCAAGGTTTTGTGAAAGCAGCCAAGTTCTTCAATAAACTTGGCAATTCATTTCTTTATGGACTTTGTTTAGGAGGGAAGGGAAGGAGACATGCAGAACTTGGAGGTGGCAACTTATGTACTGGGGTATTGGGGTGCTCAGTATGAAGCTTTCTACAACCACTAATGGGAGAATTCAGGCCTGTAGGCATCATATTATGAACCCATTAGTAGTGAGTGTGACTAAAATAACAGAAATCCATAACTAGAAGGGGTTTTTACATTATTTTGGCCAGGGGTGTTTATAGACTACTGGGGCACACACAGAATTTAGAGGGACATACAACTGTCCATAAAAATAAGCCTGTTAAACATTAAATGGATGAAGTCATTTAACACAAGTGGATTAGCAAATTAACCCACAGCTCCAGCTCCAGCCAAACAAAAGCCTTCAGAGATATGATGTAACAATAATGTAATTTCAGATGTCAAGCTTGTAACGATAGAAGAACCCTTTTTCATGCCATATAAAACAATTTTCTAAAAGGAGATCTATGTGTCAATCTACAGCACATTCTCCATCAATCTCAAGAACACTTCCATGATACAGAGGATGATTTAATCATGTACAGGATTCTTTCAGTGTTCAAGGTTCTTAATTGACCCATTTTCCTTACTAAAGAACCCTTGAAGAACCATCATTTTAAGAATGTAGCTTGCGTACTGTTAAATATGTTAGCAGTGAGTTGTGTTTTTTATTTTGCAAGTTTTGGTATGTAATGCCAGTTCTTCAAATACACTATTCATATTCAAAATAATTAAGAATTGTGGCTTAATTAATGGCTTAGTTAAGGTGTCAGTTCATCATCTTGTCAACAGTGTTCAAGAAGGTATATTTCTCCACTTTACTTTGAGGTATCACGCTGCATGGAGAACTAGGAGACAAACGGCAGCAACGAATGAAAGGAGATTTTATTAGACACGCAATAATACAGGGAAGCAGACAGGACGGGCAAGGGGCATGGAGGAGAGGTAGGGAACCAAGTGAATCGGCGAGAACAGGTAAGTGAGGGACGCTTACATAGAGTAGTAATGCAGGAGTCACACGGAACAGGTGGAGGTAATTAGTACTCGGGGGATGTGGGTCGTACTTGGTTGCGGGCGCGTCGATCCGGGCTGCTGGTGGGCGTGACAGTAAACCCCCCCCCCGAAGGTCGCGTGCTGGAGGGAGCGCGACGAGCAGTAGCGGCGGCGGACCCCGAGAAGGATTTGCGCGGACGGCCGCGACGCCTAGGGGCCGGGCGGTCAGGACGAGCTGCGTGAAACTCCCAGACGAGGAGGGGGTCGAGGATGTCCTTGGCATCGACCCAGCTGTGCTCCTCCGGACCATATCCCTCCCAGTCGACCAAGTACTGCAGCCGTGCACCCGGCCGACGGGAGTCCAGGAGGCGGCGGACGGTGTACGCGGTCAGAAGGAGAGGAGGCATCCAGAGGACCAGGCACCCAGGGCTTGAGGAGAGACACATGGAAGGCTGGACAGATACGAAGATGTGAAGGCAGGTCGAGCTTGTACGTGACATTGTTGATTCGTTTAACGATCTTGAAAGTTCCCAGGAAGCGTGGAGAGAACTGAGAACCGCCCTGTGTGCGCCGGAGATCCCGTGAGGACAGCCAAACTCCATCCCCCAGCTGGTAAGTCGGAGCGGGACGGCAGTGACGATCTACGTGCCTCTTGTAGCGGCGGATGGCTTTGTCGATTCGCTGATGCACCTGACACCAAATCTCCTCGCTGCGACGAACCCAATCGTCAACAGCAGGCGCGTCAGATGGCGTGGCATCCCAAGGGACGAATGGCGGTTGGAATCCCAGGACGCACTGGAATGGAGTGAGACCCATAGTGGAGTGACGGAGCGAGTTTTGCGCGATCTCGGCCCAGGGAAGAAACAGGCTCCAGTCCAGTGGGTTGTGTAGACAATAACACTGAAAGAACTTCTTCAACTCCTGGTTGGAGCGTTCGCACTGGCCGTTTGATTCCGGGTGGTAGCCAGAAGAGAGACTCACCGTAGCCCCCAGCTTGTCAAAAAAGGCGCGCCAGACCGCGGAGGTGAACTGGGGGCCCCGATCCGAGACGATGTCCTCGGGGATGCCGAAAAGGCGGAACACCTGCCCGAAGAGTACCTCCGCCGTCTGCAGAGCGGAAGGGAGTTTGACCAAGGGGATGAAGCGAACGGCCCGCGAGAAGAGATCAATCACTGAGAGAACGACGATGTACCCCTGAGATGGAGGGAGGTCAGTGATAAAGTCGATCGCGATGTGGGACCAGGGCCGTTGCAGTATAGGCAAGGGATGGAGCTGTCCGCAGGGGAGAGTATGGGGAATCTTGCACTGAGCACAGATACTGCAGGAAGCAACAAAGCGATGAACATCCTTGCGCATGTTACGCCACCAATATCGAGCGGCAAGCAGTTGATAAGTGCGGGTTTCCCCGGGGTGTCCAGAGCGGAGGGAGACATGCGCCCAGGTGACGAGACGGTCCCGGAACACAGCCGGAACGAATTTCTTGCCCGCTGGGCAACCTGGGGGAACACGCGTTTGTGCGAGGCTGTCATCCAGTTCACGCTCGAGATCCCACTGGACAGCTCCAACGATACAGGACTCCGGGATGACTGAGGCAGGGGGTTCCGGAGAGACAGGGTCTGAGTCGTGGCTACAAGACAGGGCGTCCGCCTTGGTGTTCTTCGAGTCGGGCCGGTACGATATGGTAAAAGAGAAGCGGGCGAAGAACAGGGACCAACGTGCTTGACGAGCATTGAGTCGTTTAGCGGAGCGTAGATATTCGAGGTTCTTGTGGTCAGTGAGGACGGTGAAAGGGTGATTGGAACCTTCCAGCCAATGCCTCCATTGCTCCAGGGCTAACTTGATGGCCAGCAGTTCGCGATCCCCGACGTCATAGTTGCGTTCAGCAGGAGAGAGCTTGTGAGAATAGAAGGCGATGGGGTGCAATTTGGGAGGATCGCCCAGGCGTTGAGAAAGGACCGCACCCACTCCTACAGAAGACGCATCAACCTCCAGAATAAAGGGACGGTCTGGATCGGAGTGGCCCAGGATCGGAGCGCTGGTGAAGGTAGCTTTGAGGGCGGTGAAGGCCTCTTCTGCTTCCGAAGGCCAACGAAGGAAACGGGGATTGCACCGCAGAAGCGTGGTCAAGGGCGCCACCACTCGGCTGAAGTTCTGAATGAATCGGCGGTAAAAATTTTCGAAGCCCAGGAATTGTTGGAGATCCTTAATAGATTTGGGCATGGGCCAGGAGAGGACAGCTGAGACTTTGGATTCATCCATGGCCACACCGGACGGAGAGATTACGTAGCCGAGGTAGTGGACAGATTGGGTATGGAACTCACATTTCTCGGCTTTAACGCGGAGGTGATGCGAACGCAGCCTTTCGAGAACCAGTCGTACTTGAGCGATGTGAGTGGCCAGGTTCGGCGAGTAGATCAGAATATCGTCTAGGTACACCAACAGGAAGCGGCCCAGCATGTCACGAAAGATGTTGTTAATGAATGCCTGGAACACCGATGGAGCGTTGGCCAGGCCAAAGGGCATCACCAGATACTCATAGTGTCCCGAAGATGTACTGAAGGCCGTTTTCCATTCATCGCCCTCCCTCACACGGACCAGATTGTAAGCGTTCCGAAGATCCAATTTGGTATACCAATGAGCGGACCGGAGCTGTTCCAAGGCTGAGGGCACGAACGGGAGTGGATAGGCATACCTTTTCGTGATGCGGTTAAGGTCACGGTAGTCGATGCATGGCCGTAATCCTGAATCTCGTTTGGGTACGAACAAAAATCCCGCCGAGACAGGCGAGGTGGACAGGCGTATGAATCCAAGGTCCAGATACTCTGTGACGTAATCGTTCATGGCCTTCTCCTCAGCAGGCGAAAGAGGATACAGGCAGGTCTTGGGAAGCGGAGAATCCAGCAACAGGTCGATGGCGCAGTCGTAGGGACGGTGAGGCGGAAGAGGAGCCGGTGACCCTTCTCCAAAGACCGACGACAGGTCCTGGTATTGGCTGGGCACATTGAGAGGAAGAGCGGAAGAGACGGAGACCGGGAGAGAATTAATCTGGAGGGCAGGATGACGTAGACAATGTTTCTGACACCATGGTGACCAACGGATTAGTTCCCGGGCGGACCAGGAGATGAGGGGATCGTGACGATGAAGCCAAGGAAGTCCCAGTATGACGGGATAAGCCAGAGAGGCTACAGGGCAAAAGGTGATCGTCTCCTCATGCGTAGCGCTGGTGATGAGGTGTAGGGGAGTGGTAACACGAGTGATGAGGCCGGAGCCAAGTGGTTGTCCGTCAGTGGCAGTGACCCGCCGGCCAGCGGGAAGAAGGGTGCAGGGAATCTTCCACTCGTTGACCAGATGATCGGCGATGAAGTTTCCCTGAGCGCCCTGAGTCAATCAAGGCTGTGAGAGGAACCTCAGCGTGAGAGATTTGTAACAACACAGGTAACGTGAAGGAGGGTAAGGGAGAGGATAGACTCACTCGAGGTGTGCGTGCCAAATTTCTGGCACGGCCGCCAGCAGAGGGAGCACGGTCACAATCTGGACGTCGGTGACGCTCAGCCCATTTGGAAGCGACGGTGGCGCTCTTCGGAAGAGAGACGGGCCCCTGCGAGTTCCATGGCCTCGGGGGGAGGTGACAGATCCCGGCCAGTGGGAGCAGGCGTAGTACGTGAAGCTGAGCGTGGTCGAGTTGTGAGCAATTGATCCAGGCGAACCGTGAGGGTGATGAGTTCCTCTAGAGAGAGGTTGAGATCACGTCCGGCCAGCTCCCTCCTGAGATCAGGATGCAAACCTTGAAAGAAGGCTGAAAGAAGCGCCGAGGTGTTCCAGCCACTCTGGGCTGCCAGCGTGTGGAACTCAAGCGCGTACTCGGCGGCAGATTGACAACCTTGGCGGATGTGGAACAACAGTTCACCGCTGGAACGGCCCTCGCGAGGGTGCTGGAATACGGAGCGAAAGGCGGCCGCAAAACGAGCATAATCCCGGACCTCAGGACCCTGTTGGGACCAAATGGCAGTGGCCCAGTCCAGGGCATGATGAGTGAGAAGGGAGATAACCACGGCAATGCGGGCAGCGTCGGAGTCAGGGGGTGAGTGACAAAAATAAAGGTCGCACTGCATCAAGAAGTCCTCGCAACGATCCGGGTCTCCACCATATTTCTCCGGGAGAGCAATCCTGTAGGTACGCTGGTTCTCGGCGAGGTATGAGACGGCTTGAACCACCTCCTGAAGCTGAGCACGGAAGGTCGGCGAGCTGTTGTTCGACCGTGGGAGCAGGGGTGTGATCAGAGCCGGTTGCGACTGTCTCCATGGCGGCCGATTCAACTATCACGCTGCACGGAAAACTAGGAGACAAACGCCAGCAACTTCGAATGAAAGGAGGTTTTATTAGACACGCATTAATACAGGGAAGCAGACAGGACGAGCAAGGGGCATGGAGGAGAGGTAGGGAACCAAGTGAATTGGCGAGAACAGGTAAGTGAGGGACGCTTACATAGAGTAGTAATGCAGGAGTCACACGGAACAGGTGGAGGTAATTAGTACTCAGGGGATGTGGGTCATACCCGATTGCGGGTGCGTCGATCCGGGCTGCTGGTGGGCATGACATGAGGGCCACAAACATAATGAATTTGTAAAGAAATATTTTTGAAGTAACGTTTAACATTCTTGTTCTATGAGGCATTGTCTGCCCATTTTGTTTTTTCAACAAACTACCTGATGACTAACATGAAGACCTGTATGAACATCAAGCTTGACTGGTGTCATTTGATATTTGTATGAGATAATCTTACTTCATCCATGTTCATGATGACTCATGATGTATTATGTGCATGAAATAATAGTTACCCAGTCATGAAATACTACATGAATGAATGCTATTGAATTAAGGCTTTTGGAAAGATGCTCGGACATTATGGGAAATGTAGTGCCTGCAGTGAATTTGCATGGCATGTCCTATAGTTCTGCTCAGCAATCCAGGATAAAATTGACTTTTCACGAGAATAATTTTAGTGGGGCACAGCAACATATTACCTGGGCACGTTCCCCAGTAAAGTGGGTCTAATGGCACCCCTGCTTTTGGCCATGTATTGTATGTCAACTTGTGTAGTTTGGTTGGAAACAACTGACACATGCTGATCAAGATCCCGAACAGGCACACTTCAAGTCATCTTTCTGTCACATGCCAGAAGAAAACAGAGGTGTTTTGGTCAGGATCTATTAAAGGTTAATCATCAGGTTGTGTTTTGTCCTGCTCTTAGAGGGGAATCCATACTGCAGTCCTTCACTAACAGAAAGGGAAACAGAAAACCGAAGAGTGACAGCAAACGAGAAGTTCGGGTTGATCGTGATGTAAGACTTATAAAAAGTGAACTGGGTAAAATGCATGATCTGCAAATTATTCAGCATTCAGCTTTTGTCTTCTTTTAAGACTTAGATGATGTATTTGTTGTAAAACTGTGGCTAGAAGTGTGTTTCTGGCATGTTATGGCACCAGCTGACTTGTGATGCTCTTCCTCTATGTGGCATAAGGGCCCGTCCCTCTACACTGTGGGAAATCGTGTCTCTCTCTCTCTCTCTCTCTCTCTCTCTCTCCCCCCTTTACTTTTTACAACATGGAAAGTACTCTGCATGTCTCCTCCTGGACACCTACCCAATTACCCCAAGCATTCACGCAGTCATTCTCAAAACCCGGCAGCACAGGAAACAAAACTCAAACTCAGCCTGGTGTTTCTCAGAAGCTAGACCTGAAGCCAGACTCCATCGTCACGTCTCTCTCTCTCGCTCGCTCATGCACTCAGTTCATTCCTGGCCCTACGTGTCTAGGCGGCAGTCTCTTCTTGCTGAGTGTGCTATGTGTAAATCTGACCACCCGTGTTATGAAGGGGAAAGCAGCAGGATGCCTGTGGATCAGCTGAGGAGGCTCGTCTGGGTGCTGATAGTCTGGGTGTCTCTTCTCACTCTGTGCCTGGGTATATCCATCATGCTCCACTTCATCCATCCTCATTCACAGGTACACTTTCATTCTGTTTTCACTGTAGCATGTCAATGATGTGTAACACTTTATTCATCAGCTGTCGTAAGGATCGCACTGTTTTGATTGTGCTGTAATAATTTCCAGCTCGTGTTATTATGTGGGTAGCTCACATAATAGTAATGATATAATGTAGATTGCTGGGGTAGACTGGCATACCGAACAAAGGTAAAAGATGCCCCTTGCATCTTTTCATAATTTTCACCATTCTCTGTAACACAATAATTGTTACACTTTAACAACAGAGATAAGACTTGTTTTGCTAAGTTAAAAATCATTGTTGCTTATAAAATCTAGCACAGTATCATTATATAATGACCATTTTTATGCTCTCTAAAATGTTACCATGGTGAAATGAAATGATTTGAATTACATGAGTTATAAGACTTCAACTCGACATCAATCCTTAATAACATCAAAACCTAAATCAAGATCTTGACACGATGCAGTTAGCACACAAGTAAAGCTAATTTCTGCAAAAAATAGATTGTTTGCCTTTGTCATCATTTGAGTTTGATACATCAACTGGATGGCCAGGTGTCGTGGCGTTCAAACGTACAGTAAGTCAGCGCCATTGTAACCACGTGGCAACAAAAATTCAACTCGTATACAATCAAAAATGAAGTGATTTCATCTTGAGTGCTGTTCATCTTGAGTGCTGTTAGATTAAACATTTAGAAACCCTTAAGTATTTCTGTTTATATCGGTTGCCAGGTGTTACAGAATAATAATAATAATAATAATAATATCTGAATAATAAAATGCCAGACTGGTGTGAATGGCTAAATCAGCAATATTAGCAGCGTTACATTGACTCACTCTTTCTTCACTTACACCACTAACAAACATAGTCATTATTTTCCAAATGTGACTTACAACTTTAGCAGAGCTATGCTTTATTAATAGTCACTGTATTTGCCACAATAAGGAAGTTACTTGAGTTTACTAATCTCAGATAGAGATGAATGTGACCTCGGCTTTGAGGCCACACTATGGATTAGTGTAAAGTAGTGAAATGTACAAAACTGTGGAATTAGTATAATGCTTTAGTGCCACACAAGCTAACACAGTTATAGTAGGAAGTAGGTTATGGGGATGATAATACAGCTTCACTTAATAACAATAATAGTGATAATAATATGATGTCTTATTCATATATCACCTTTTTCAAGCTCAAAAGTGTTAAGAACAGACTTATGTCAAATTCAAAACATAACCATAATAACTAACACAGGGAGATGGCGGGGGGGAGGATGAAGGGCTTGGAAAGGATAGGACTGGGAGAAAAGGTAGGTGTTTAGCTATGATTTGTAAGACTTAAATGTTAAATGTTATATTCACAAACAAACGTCTCTCCTTTATTACCTAATATTAATCTTTTGGGTTAGAAAAGCTTCCATTGCTATGTTATCTTACTATGTTGCTTACTATTTTTTGTACCTTTAAGACAAGAGCACATCTGACATCAAATCTGTCCGTGTACTTTTGGGTTAAGGGAAAAATTTCAGCTAAAAGTTTTTGTTCATTAGTTCCATGAAACCAGTGGCGATAATGTACCGGTGACATAGTACAGAGAAATGAGAATATGTCATATGACATATGAAAGTGCTCACTAGAGTAAGAGTAACAAGTTGGCACATGTCCACAAGTACCAGGAAGCACATATCAGAGGATTTGGTCGGCTTTTTTGAGGTGTTTGGAACGCAGGAATTTCTGTGGTTTAGGTGCTTTTAAGTGAAGTCTTTGCAGGTTTCTGATATACTTTTAAAGACGTCTAAGCTACATAGCAGGACATGCTTAGCCATAAGATGATGGAAGTGCTCCTAAACAAAGTTCGTTGAAGTACTTTATCACTTACCAACAGTGAGACAAACATCTAGTTTGCATTTCGGTAAGGCCGTGAGTTGACGGAGTTGCATCACCACATGATAGGTTCGCTAGTGGTTTAACTCAGTAGTAACACCTCCTTGCTGACTTGCTTTTTCCTGGCACTTTAAAAAAGAACGAGAACTGGTGAAAACAACATCACATGTGCTCTGAAACTACTATAGTTACTGTAAGATCCATTGATTTACTTTGTCTGGTAATAGCACGTAGGTTGTGTGTGCAAGACGCAGAAAGTCAGCAGGTTTCAGATGCATTATTACCATATCTCACAGAATCAGATTGCTACTGTGTCAACAGCTATTTGTTCCACGCACACAAGTACGTGCTGTTTTGAATAAAGGTGTAGAAGGCAAGTACAGGCAGTATATATAACCAGTTGAGCTGTGATGGTAAAAGGGCATCCTCTTCATCTGTAAGTCTGCCATTTTCAGCCAACAAAGGAAAGAACCACAGAGATAAGACGTAATGATATATCCTGTTATGAATCACACTCTCCGTTTTATCTCATTTGATTGACATCATGAGGCATGCGAGTATGTCCTCCAATGAGATCGTTTTGCTCAATCTTATGAGTAGATGGGCTGTGAGAGCTCAAAGACCAGCATGGCTTTGAATTGACCTTCACTGCCACACACAGGATTGTGTCCTAACTCATGTTGGAGAAATGTGTCTGAAAAAGAATGAGTAATGTTAGTATATTAATGCTGCTCTCAGATTCAGAGGCGCTCATTTTGAGGGCTTTCCACAGTCATCATTTAAAAAGGAACTGGAAAGTTATATGTTATTGCTAAACTTTCCCAGGTTTTTTTTTAAAACCTCAAACCTACAAAAAGATCAGCAAATACTACTTCTACTCACACCTGCCAGTTCCTTCCATACCTCGCATCTACACTTAGTGGTGGGGGAGCGGATAAGGAACTGGACCACAAGGTCTAGTGTTAAAGTCCCAGCTCTGCCTAGCTGCCACTGTTGGGCCTGCAGCAAGACCTTTAACACACAATTGCTTGGATTGAGTCTTGTAAGATTGTAGCAGTTTTAAGGCACTCTGGAAAGGAGCATCTGCTAAATGACTAAATCTAAATGTACTATAGCCTATACGCCTTGCACCACATGTATTTAGCAAACATAGCAAATATTTTGAATGTGGGCCATTCAGCACTGACACAAATATGGTAGTGTATTTATGAATGCGACATTATCGCTATGACTTTTGAACCAGTCACTGTCATTACTGTATTTTGAATAAGCCACTGACTAAAAATACCCAGCCCACACGGTCCTGTGGTCAGAAACCGAGCGATAAAAGACTACACATGAATCAACACACATTGTGCATGGAAAAAGCTGAGATGAAATACCCGAGTGTAACATCCTAACATGGTAACTCGGGACCAGCACCTACTGGTGCTGCCATTACCGATCGCATAGCATTTACGATTTCGCAGGTGAGCACCAGTTGGGCTGCCTATTTAATTGAGTCAAATGTTAGAGCTGGATGCTGTGCCATAAAGTTAGGGCACAGATAGTAATGGTACTTAGAGTTGTGTATGTTTGATGAAAAGAAAAGCAAAAGACAGGATTGAAAAAAAGGAGTAAAGACAAGTCTGAGAAGACGGTAAACTAGCGGGTAAGGTACTGGACTATGGACCACAAGGTCCAGGGTTCAAATCCCACCACTGCCATGCTGCCACTGTTGGGTCCTTGAGCAAAACCCTTAACCCACAACTGCTTGGATTGTGAGACTGTATAACTTGTAAGTCGCTCTGGATAAGGGTGTCTGCTAAATGCTGTGAATGTAAATGAATGTAGAACGCTGTAGCAGAGGGTTAAGAAATGTGCACTTGAAACATTGAAGAAAGACATTGAAGCATTGAAACATTGAAGAAAACTTAAAAGAAAGAGCATCGATGTGTTACGTGTTTGTTAAGTTAAAAATAAATGGGTGCAAAATGAATGACGTATATTAATTTGAGTTTGGGAAATTGGGGAAACCATCTCAGAGTAAGTTTGTTGTTTGTTTGTTTGCTGTTCCAATTTATTCCTATTTGCTGAATAAAATATCACCTCTTGGTTTGTAGATGTAAATCTAGACATCTCATTGTTGCAGATGCCATTTTGAAGTCAAGCCATATGTTTGTAAATACCATTTTGAAGTCTAGCTGCCATTTTCTACAGCTGGGTGTCCCTTTGCAGGCCCAGTGGCACAATAGTGGAGCGCACACCCTGTCCACATAGGGTCTCTGGATGGAATAACATCCAGGAAGCACTGTATAAGCACAAGCACACATTCTCCCTCTCATATATTTCTACATAACACATGATCCAAACATCATATTTTCACACAAAGTAGATTTTCTTCAAAGTATATACATGGAATCCAGTATGAAGCGAGCAGTTTGTGGGAGGAAATCCATAAATAGACGAACTATAGATAGACTAGATAAATTAGTTTCATTCTTACATTATTCATCTACGCCACTCAAGGAGGTACCTTTTTGAGTCTTGGTCCTCCCAAGGTTTCATCCTTATAACATTTAGGGAGTTTTTCCTTGCCACTGTCACCCTAGGCTTGCTCAGTTTGGGATTGGCCCTTGATATTAGAAGATAATCCAACATTGTAAAGTTGCTTTGAGACAATGCTGAATTGTAAAAAGCCCTATAGAAATAAATCTGATTTGACTTGACCTTCTAACGAAAAGCAGCTTCGCACTTTTGTGCCTTTTTCTGAGTAAACAGCCCAGCGTTTGACTAGAGTTAGAGTGGAGAAGTCATTAAGTCGGGGTTTGCGTGATTTTTTCATCCTGAGCTGTGAAAGTTTTCTCAAATGATACAAGTGAATGATTGTAAATGATGACTTGAGGTGTCCTTTAAGCCACATAATTAGATTAGATTACGATCAGACCACATTTTAAGGGTAATTCATGCTGAACTTGAAGTCATACCATCGAAACAGGTTCACAAACCTTTCCTGCAGCTGTATTAACCTTGATTTTTGGAGAGATGTGTGCCTGTGAGACAGTCATCACTTCTTATTTCCTTTCCTTACAGTTTCCCATCAAACCTAGCGTCAGTGCTGGCACAGGCTGTAACCTGATAACGTATGATCACACTGGTAAGACTATTGCTAATTCATTGTAACGTCCACGACCATATTGACCTTTCAAGGGTATTCTAACCCAATCGTTTCTCTTTTCAGGAATTGTCGATTCAACGTATCTGCAGTTCGAAAGTAAGGAAAGTGATGAAATTAAAGTGAAGGAGGACGCAAATTATTTTGTCTACCTCCGCTTCACCCTGGAGTCGCAGACCCCTGATATGAACTATAGTATCAATGTAACTAAGACGGACGGTTCAGGAAAAGAAAAAAACATCATGGAGGGACATATCAACAAATCACAGACTTTGACTCTATTCATGGCGAAGGGATTACGCATAACATCAAATACAGTGTTAAAGGTTGCCTGCACGCCAAAGGCTGTAATCAGTACTGTTAACACTTACTTGGGCATTATCAAACTCGGACCGAGCGGCCCATGCACACCGCCTTCCTGAATGTGACATCATGGGACAAAGATTGAGAGTGACAGCAGCAGGGGAAATACAGATATTATGTTTGCCCTACTTCACCGTGTTAGATCTACACAAGAACAAGGAAACCATTATTTAATTCACACACCTGCTGAGCCGATTCTGGAGAATTATTGTGGAGATCAAGATAACCTTTACCTCAAACGAATAAAGTGTTCCATTTCCTCCCACTTCAGTTTGAACACCAAGCCGTTCCAACAAAGATTTATGAAAACAGCTGTCCTGAAAAACATCATACGACACAACTTACCTTGCAGAAGTTTAAGCAGGTGGCCTTAATTTTGCATTGCACTCTTTTCAAGCTGGTTCCCTCTGTGAAAGGTACAACTGTATTCAGACAGAACACCTGTCAGGACGTTTATAAACAGTGTCAAATCAAACATTTGCTATCTTATACAGAACAACTCTTATGTAATTCAGTACTGTTTTTTCAATCTTATCAGTTGGGACTCTCAAGGTTTCTTCCTTATGCATCTCTGGGAGTTTTTCCTTTTCATTGCTACTTCTGGCTGCTCATTATGGGGTCTATAAAATAGTGTTACCTAAATAAATTGGGTACTTGGCGACTTCAGCTCTCTCCAGTTTAGAAAGATCTTACTCCAAAACAACACGAGGGTTGCCTGACCATTTTAGTCCAGTGTAACTGCCTTTTTCCAGCAGAACTTATATGTATGTCGCTGCTACACACCCTATTTAGTTGTTTATGTGTGGGTGTATACAGAGACTGTTTTTGAAATGTCATGAAAAATGATAGCTATTTTGGAAGCATCTCTGAATATGTTAACTGCTACACTGGCAGGTGATGCAACAATCACATTGCTGGAGGTTGGGATGTCATGTTGAACTGGCTGGCATGACAATACAATATATGCCTGACTTTAGCCTTCTTTGAGTGGTAGCTGTAATATGATAGTCACCGGTGGTTGTGATTTGGCTACCATTAAACTGTGAGAAGGTTTTGAAATATATTTGCTAGGGTTGGGGTGAATAAACAGGCTATTATTGTGATAGCTACCAGTTGAAAAGCTCACTTGAATTTTACATAGTACACTGATCTCACTGTGGTTCTATAAATACATGAACCACTATGTGAACATTTCACCATATGTGACACTCAATCATTATTTATTTATAATCATATTGATCTGGACATAAGAGAATGTCCGAGAAGCTAACACTGGACTAAAACATTGGAATGATTAACAATTAAAACAAGTTGGTTTTAAAACCATTGTGTCACAATGATGTGCCATATACAGTATATAGCTGCCTATGGAGCATGATAGGCGTCAAAAACGATGCAGAGCGATGCACAATTAAGAGACGAACACTGGCGTGTCTGACCAACACTGCATTGATTCTTACTCTGACTTTTCTTAATATCTAATATTCTGCTCATTTGTACGTTTTTTTGTTGTATATCATTCATTTTAATTCTATAGTGGTTCGACATTCTCCATGTATCAGTATGTATTTGGGAATGAAAGCAATGATTGCACCTCTACAGATGTTTGCAGAAAGCATCGTCTATATGGCCATCGTACAGAATCCACCAGCGTACATGTTACATGTTGTCTATTTTACTTGTTAACTAACTTTTTTCTTTATTTACATTACTTATTTGAGTTTGTACTTAAGTAAGTAACTTTGTCCTTCTTCTTGAAATTGGTTTTACTACATTAAGTATTTTTGTAAACCCCCTCTTAAAGTGCAATGCTTTTTAAAAGTACGCAGTGAGCACATTTAATTCTCCAAGCAGCTTAAAGTGTTACTGTGTAACCAGCTCATACTGATGAGTACACAACATTATAAACACATTAAAAAACAAAAAAAAAACCTAACGTTTTAACTTGTCTCTAAAGGCTGATGTGTTTATATATATATATGATTAATCTGTTACATTTGATGATGTATTGTATTGTTTGGTTTATTTATGTCTCAAGTTCATTTATGAAACCGAATAATTTAAGTGTACAAAATAGTTTCTTTTGAAACAGCAAAC